>JAODAL010003227.1:0-178012 GCA_025379985.1 Phyllomedusa bahiana
AGGATTTAAAAAATTTAGGGGTGCTGGAAATTTTTTTCCATCTGGGACATGGGGGCAACCCACTGCCAAATAAATCATGTCATTAGGATATATACTGTTTGCAGTATTCCAGATTTCTCAAAGGGAATCCGCCCTTTTTTTTTTTTTTTACTTATTAAAACTAGACCTTGACCAAAAATTTTTTTTTTTCCAGCCTTTTTTTTTCTGATCGTAGATTTCTAAATTTTAAGTCATTTTAAAATTTGTTGTGTAACAGTTTTTGGCCTGCACTGTTTTAATGGCATCAGAGAGATACTTTTACAAAAAGTTTCTGCACATAGGACCAAAACTGACTCATCCCTTTGACTTTCTATAGGAAATTTTCAAGGCTGCTCTGTGACCTGGGAAGAGTCAGTGTGCGGGGAGGGAAAAGGGTGAATTTGATTACCCCCTATTGTGATGGTGGCCCCTGTTTTTTCTAACACATTGAGCCCTTTCATTTGCCCCTTCGTGGCGAAAATGGGGAACTACTGAAAATCTCTCTCTACAGAAAAAGGAAGTGCAAAAAATTTATCGGGCCTAGGAAAAAGTGAAAACTGCGGATTAAAGCATACCATCCCCCCAAAAAAAAACTCATAAAGTAACAGAAAAAAAAAAAAAAAAAGCGCTGGTTTTTTTAAGACACACTAAGTCGGGCCAATCGACATGACAGTTTGATGTATATTTTTTGAATTGGGGTAAATTTAATGTTTTCTAGCTAGAAGAGCCCCACTGTGCGGGGAGAAACCTGAAAGTCTACACATGTGCCCCGAAAGGGGTAAAATATAATCCGGTGTGCAGGAGGAGGAGGGGGGCTGAAGCAACAGGTAAACTCGTCCCAGTGTGAGTGCCTGCTAAAACTGAATCAGTGACTCAAAATAACCGAATAACAGCTATCCCTAAAACCCCCCTGCACGTTGGATCTCTCACACCTTCTGTAGGTCTTTTGAGCTAAAAAGTAAAAGTAAAAGGGTTTTCCCCCTGTAATACTGGGGGAAAAACCTCTGATTTGCAAATGACATATATTTGGGGGAAAAATCTTAAATTTTATCTACTACCATTTCTGTGTTTTTTGCGTGTAGGTGATAGGTACTCTTACAAAACTAAACAATTTTAAAAGGGATCGGAAAAAAAAAAAAAACAACCCAAAAATTCAAAAAATTGTTTAACAAAAAAAACAGATTTAAAAAATAAGTCCATTTTTGATGCCATTCCCCTTTTAAACGTGCAGACAGGAAAGGCGTCTTGCCTATAGAAAAAAAAAATCTTTTATACTCTGCACCTTAACCCTTTTAATTTTTTTTTTCAATTTTTGGCTTTTGAAAAAACCCCAAAAACAAATTTCAAATTTCAGTTTAACCTCAAGATTCCAAGAAAGGACCCAAAACACTTGGTAAATTAGAAGAAAAAAAATGTGTTCTAAATAAACCGGATGGTGAAGACCTACATATCCACACAAATAATTGAACAGGAATTTTCTTGCCCCTGTCCCAGACTGCACACATTGATTAATCTATTACACATTGCTTTACATAAATATGATAGTGTTTTAATAGAGTAAAAAAACCTAAAAAGCATTTACTGTTACAATAAAACCACCGCCAGTTAGCTGTTTATGGGAAAAATTTTACTTTTAGATGGCGATGAAATTTGGTTTTTGTCAGACCTGTAGATGTCTATCATTCCCTTTTAAAACTTAGCTTTTCCCAAAAAATGAGTGTTTTTAAATTTTAAGCCCCTTACCCAAGTAATATTGGTTGTAACTTTAAAAACAGGGGTCCCTCTTACTGCAATGTTTAAGTTCTGTACAAGAAATAGGGTTTCTGGGGTAAACCAACTTTAGGGAAACCCAAATCTTACTTTAAAATCTTTTGCCCTGCATTTGTACAAAGAAAAAATTTTAAAAGTTATATTTAGCCTATTTATTCTCCAGGGTTTTTGATTTCCCGGTATGTCAAATCCCCCCAACAAAACCCAAACATATTCGACCCTTGGATTACAGGGTTTGGGTTACTGGCCAGGTCTCTAGAGGCCGAACTTTGCAACATCCCCACGCCCATTGACATGACAGAAAAAAGACAGGATGAAAGATAACAGGGGCCGAAATAATATGCTTTTTCTACCTTTTTCCCAAATGCGCATATCTCCAAAATTTTTGAGACAGCGCTACATTTAAATAAAAACAAAAAAAAAAAAAAAACCACATTGAAAAAAATGACTTCTTCATCCCCAAAAACAGAAAGGCGTCATGTTAAGTTAAAAGTCTTTTTGGGTGCTTTTCACAAAAATTAAAAATGAGTAAGTACTAACTAATGTCAACCAACCTAGTCCCCTTTTTAGAAAAATCCTCCACTATTTATGGGGGGTTTTTCATGCAATCCAGGTACCAAAGGTAGAAATCAAGTGTCAAAAAGGAAACTAGGGAAAAGTTTAGATGGTTGACCTTCATTTTCAAGGAGCCTTAAGATTTTTAAGGGGGGGGATGAAAGTAATGTATCCCCTAAATACTTATACAGTGGGGCCCCCTGTATTTTTCAAGTGGGGTAAGTTAAAAATGGTAACAGGTAATTCTCCATCAATCAAAAAAGGTAAAGCATACCTATTGGTGCGGAACATTATAAGGAGATGTTCACACGATGACTAGGGCGCGTACAGTATGCATGCAGTACACCGTGCTTTTGGGGGCTCACGGGGGCCCATTGACATTAATTACTCGTGGTGCGTTCGCTGCAAAAATTTACATGTCACTTATTTCCCCGCACGTACAATACGAGTATTGTAGGCGGGGAGAGGAGGGTTAATCCATAGTCCCTATAGAAATTTAAAAGGATTACCGTAAATTTCGGGACGCATTTCGCCTGTATTAAGACGCAAAAACATTGGAAATGTGCGCCAAATAACGCCAAATTTGGGAAAAAACCCTAATACACACACAAATTGTCTTTGACGCAAAAAAAAAAGGACGCTTTAATTAACCCACCATTGGTGGCAAAAGCTTCTCTTCAAATGGCTTCTTTTTGTTATTACAGGGGAAAAATCCCTTCAAAAAGGGTGTTCCCCCCCTTATTGGCCCCAAAGCTTTTCCCATAAAATTTCCAATTTACTTTAAATTTTGTGAATGGGGAATGCATACATCTTTGGTCCAAGAGAAAAGAGAAAACAAAAAGGGGTGAAGTTATTCTTCATACTGGCACAAGCTCAATTTTTCCACCCAAAGTTTTTACATTTCCATGAGAGTCCATGCTTGATCACTTGCACCTTCAACGTTTACTGGGGCATACCCGAATGGTAAAGCATAGAAGAAACGTGCTGCACAGTACACAATGCCCCTGTAAAGGCAGGAATATCTTCGATGGGGGATAAACGTGGGCCTCCTTTGTGCTGCATAAAAAAAACGAATATTTTTAAGGCCATGTTCACACGGCTTAAAACTGGACGTATTTCAGTCCGTAATTACGCTCCGGAGTGCGCAAATTACGGCTGGAATACGTCCCAGTCATTACGGTAATCTACAGTTCTCATAAAGAAATATGGATTACTTCTTCTCTCCCTGCTCGGCGAATCCGCCGCGGGGGGAGATAAGTGACATGTGAATTACCAGTGGCGTATACGCTTCCTCCCCCACTCCCGCCCCGCCCCCGGCCACACGGCTTAATTGCGGGACGTAATTACGCCACGCAATTAAGCCGTGTGAACCTAGCCTAACACTCGTTATGATTTCTCATGCTTCTCAATCAACAAGGTTGGTCTATGTTCACTAAATTATATCAATTACTTTAAACGTTATTAGAAAAATTTTGAGGCCAACAGCAAGTGAAACACCCTGTATAGACGCCGGAAACATTTTAGGAATCATCTGGAGTTGTCCTGTGTAAATACAGCCTAGTGTTGTCCTATGGGCACAAAGTGCCTTGGTAATATTTAATAGTCATAGTATGGACAATGTTATCTCATATACTATAAGATCACTCTGTTTACCAGTACTGTTTGGCACTTAGGTCATAAGGGTTGGGTCCTGAGTGGGATCTAAGGATGAGGTTTCTCCTATATACAAAGCCTGATATAGGGACATACAGATGTAGCAGAACTAAACAGAACAGATAGTGCACCGTGATATCACAGCACAGAATGTTATCTCAACTTTTTGAATGCTTTTCAATGGCCTTTGTTTGCAGATCAGAGCAGATAACACGAAAAGCCATGATATCACGGTCAAGCTGTACTCTGTTACCTCTCTATAGGATAAACTACCTTACCCTGTTTATATGGACAATATTATTCTATGTAGTGTTTTTATGGCATTCTTTACATGTGGTTTTGACGGGATATTTTATTGTTTTACACTTCTAATGTGTTTTTCTGGTGTCACCACTGAAGGCAATTTAACCCTGTAAAAGGGACTCACCCAATTACAGCGAAAAATAGCAAATAACAAAATGTCCCACAGGTTCTTACGACCTCATAGGGCAAATATTACGTTAAAGGTAAAATTATAAAAAAAAAAAAAAATCATTCCATGCCATAGCAACCCCATTCACCCAAAACTATACATACTACATATCAAAATGAACTGCACAAAACATTGAAACCAATCTAACCCATGTCAACTAACCCAAGTTTATGTTAGTGCAGATTTGCTCCGGCATAACAGGCACTGTAGAGATTTTCTTTAACCCGATGGTGTATGGAGACTTAGTTAAAAGCATGGGAAAAAATGCAAATTAGCTTCTCCAGATGCAATGAAATGATCTCATACAAGCTAAACCAAAGTCTCTTCGAAAAAGGGAGTCACCCAGCTATCTCGCATCAGTACAGAGCAGGGTCCTGGCTTGCTAGAAAGATGTTTAGGGCTAAAACACCACGGCTATTAAAGGGTTAAAGTAGCATCAAAGTTGTAAAAGAAAAATTGATATGAAACAAGTGCATATTTGTGTATGTATGCTACTAGCACGCAATGGTGCTGATTTATCAATGTATTTCACTAGTCTTCTAATGGGAATACATTGAAAATTATGGTGATCAGGTTTATTAAGAATACCCCTCTCTTCTGTCATGTATGGTGATCGTTTATAGGGTCCAGAATGACAGATGTTGTTAGACACGTCTCTACTTTTACTCTGGTTCAGACAGGTGCTGCTGCTTCCATAGAAACATTTAACTTGATATAATTTGTACTATATTTTACCGGGCTTTGATCACCTGTTTATACCGCTATGGCAGCACTCATCGAAATCAATATTTTTTCCTTGTACAATTAAATCTAGTTTCAGATCACATTTGGGATCTCCGTTTAATGTACATGCCAGGACATATGCGGTAAACGAATGTCGCTGATAGATGCCAAATAGTGGAACTGTCACCTATAAGGCCTTAGTGTAAAAAATGTATATGTTTATAGGGACACATTCATCAGAAAGTAGCATTTCTGTTCAAACAAATACGGTATTAATGGAAAGCATTTTTAAAACATTTTTACCAATATTTCTTTTTTGCTTTTGCCAATTCTTTGTTATTAAAAATGACATACAAAATATTGCCCGTCTCTAGCTGCATGAGAGGTTGGCAGGGCAGACTAATTTTACTTTACTTCTGTTGCTACTTATCTCTTTATAGTCTTATTACAAATAGTAGGTAATGACATAATGATTGCACTATCATTCTTTCCACAGGGTTAGATAAGATAATATTATACCATGAGAAATCCTGAAAGGAAAATAGGGTAATTTTTTTCTACACTGATAATAAGAGGGGAGGGTTCTTCACAAGTATCAGGTTATTGCTGATAACATTTACACTTCTGAGACTAGAGCCAACCAGTAAAAAGGACGACAAACAATCCACTTACTGCTCTGCTTTCAGAGCTCACAGAAGGGAAGCCAGGGAAAGTACTGCACACAGGGGAACTTCAAATAAATTATTTAAAAAAAACCCACCCAATTTAGAAAAAAATCTTGTCAATATGTGAAAAGAAAAAAATTTGGTAGGGTCCACTTAACATATATGGTTTTTACGCAGTGCTTTTATATGGAATGGTGCAAGCTCCATACTTGTTTTTTATGGTAAACAGACATATATCAGCCAAATGTAAGCTGGATGGGCACACTTTGGCCTCTTTTACGGCATGTCTCCATGGCCGGTTTTTCAGCCGGTTATAAACCGGCTGTCAAACTTTAGTGTGGACCTCATTGGAAAATCTATGCAGCGTTCCCCACTGCATGGATTTTCCACCGGACGGTTTTTTAGACCGCCTGCAGTCTGAAGAAGATTGAACATTTTCATTCTTCCACCCGGTTTTCGGGCGGAATATGAACATGTCAATGTGAAAGGGGAGGGCAAACAGCGGAGAAAAGCCGCCCCCCTGTAGCAGTGTGCACGTTCATGAGAACAGAGCAAATACCGGTCGGATAATCTGACCGATATTTCCTCAGTGCCATGGGAACGAGCCCTTAAGCTATTAAATATTATGGACACATTTGTAAGTTCGCACACTCACATAGAAGAGATAGATCGGCACTAAGTGTATGTAATACAACTTATAAAGAACAGGATAGGGAGACTTAAATCCACCCGTCGGAAAAAATAGCTCTCTCAATAGCTGGAGGCGGTGCTCAGTCCATGCAAAACAATATCCAGTAATAGTAATTGAGAGGTAACAGACGGCACTCACCAATCTTCTCAGCAGCATTTTCTTTATTTCATAATAGCTAAAAGCCGGACGGGGACAGGAGGAAACAAAAACACCAACGATCGTTTCGCGCTCACTTGCGCTTTCTCAAGGTGTGTCGGGAGAAATGACGTTACCACGTCTTATATCCCGTCTGTGCCGTCATCACAAACTAAGTGGCAACAATATCTTTATCAAAATAACAACTTATCCCATAAACACAGTACATTACATTATCACAAATTGTACAAAAACACTTATAATTATAAAAATGGGGAGAAATCGTTTCTATCATTTAGCCCCATTAATCCCAAAGCATCAGTGCGCAAAATCCATCTAGCTTCTGCTTGCAAGAGTCGTGTTTCTCGATCTATTACGCTGGTAGCCCCCACTTTTTCTAATCTTTTTCTAGCCTACTGGGAGGAGAAGTGTGTCTATAATGTAAGTAACCCATATGTGAAATATATAGCGCACTGGACACGCTTCATTGACGTATATTCTGATAGTGTGGTCAGGATCTGAATCCCAGTTTCAGGATTTTGTGGCTTATATTAACAACAATGATCTAAACATGGAATTTACATCTAATTTTGGAGGTAGATCGCTTGTTTTTTTGGATATTGAGATTACCCTGTGTGACGACAAATGTGTGACAAAAGGATACAGAAAAATGACAGCTACTAACTCTCTGTTACATTGCAATAGTTTTCACCCGGGGACCATATTAAAAGATCTTTGCCGTATGGTCAGTTTCTTAGACTAAGACGAAACCAACAGTGAGTATCATGATTTTCCTGGAACAAATCATTAAAATTTGGCGGATCGATTAAGAGATAGGGGCAAAATGAGAAACCTGATCTCTGAAGCTTTTAAACTAAAGCTATTAATCATGATAGACATAAATTATTATTTTGGGGGTAGAACAAGGAGAAAAATGTGATAGATCAATCTTTTCCTTTGAGTATAATAAAATGTCCCATAATTTAATAGAGCAATAAGAAGTATTTTGGAAAATCTTGGAGTCAGATTTGGAGTTGCCCAAAAAAAAACTAGGGAATCCCCCATTGTAACATTTAGGAAATGCCGTAGCTTACGGGATAAACTGGTCCATGGAAGTCTGAATAGCGGTCAAAAGAATAAAATAATTGGTTAGAGAAGTGTTCCCCTAGAGGTAATTTTAAATGTTGGAATTTTCTCGTTCTGTAGTAAAATGTCTGTAGGAAGAACTGTACATATAGGAGCAGTAACACATATTGTGAAGGACATGATTACATGCCGCACTAATTTTGTGGTGTATGTTTTTATGGTGAAACCCTGCGGTTTCTTCACATAGGCAAAACGATTCGGCCCCCTGTTTATTAGGATACGTGAACATCTCACTCTGTTAAGACAAGGAAGGGTGCCCCTAAATTTATAACACACATGCATAAGTACACGGGGGTTTGACACGTCAGGTATTCTTTTCGCAGGAATTCAAGGGCCTTTCCTCAGATGCAGTAATAGATCGAAAAACCACGACTCTTGCAAGCAGAAGCTAGATGGATTTGCGCACTGAATGCTTTGGGATTAATGGGGCTAAATGATAGAAACGATTTCTCCCCCCATTTTTAAATAATTATAAGTGTTTTTGTACAATTTGTGATAATGTAATTTGTACTGTGTTTAGGGATAAGTTGTTATTTTGATAAAGATATTGTTGCCATTTAGTTTGTGATGACGGCACAGACGGATATAAGACGTGGTAACGTCATTTTCTCCCCGACACACACCTTGAGAAAGCGCAAGTGAGCCGCGAAACGATGGGTTGGTGTTTTTGTTTCCTCCTGTCCCCGCCCGGGCTTTTAGCTATTATGAATAAAGAAAATGCTGCTGAGAAGATTGGTGAGTGCCGTCTGTTACCTCTTCAAGTTACATTTGTAAGTTCATCTATAGCTTTCCTGACGTACATGCTAAACGTTATGTGAGCCTTGCCTAAGTTGGAGCAAAAGCTAAACCTAGACCCAAATTTACCACTATACAATGAAGTTGGACCAATAGCTGGACCCGCTTGGGATAAAGGTAAGTGACTGCACTCACAACTTGTGGTGCTATATTTGTTGTCAAACTCCTGGTATATCCTAACAGGTTGCTAACACTTGACCTGTATTTTCAGAACATTTGAGGTACCACAGGTTGCACCCAGCTGTTCTTAAAGGGGTTTTGCCACGATGTAATGTTGACGTGAGATCCTCCAAAATGGTTTTTTAATCACTTTTCTAAATATATGTGATTACAAAAATTGCAGTCTGAGAGAGCTAAAAGCCTTCCTTACATGCCCTTGGTTACTTCAAAGCTTTCTATTTGATACGACCTGAACAAGAGCTGCTGTCTGCTGGCCGAGCTTGTGCAGATCACACTTCTTATCTGATGAGACTGAGCTGCAGAAGTTTTAAGGGACTGGGTAGCAATATGTTTTCTTTTGATACAGAATAAACTAGTTGTAGAGTGATTAGATCCCTTTCTTTATCTGATGAAAAGAGAACATGAAGAAGGTTTCAAGCTGCTGTGTAGAAAAGCTGTTGTCTTTTGTACACAGAAGCCACAAGTTATAGTTTGATTATTTGAGTTTAACATGTCACAGGATCCCTTATGCAGCTTTGTGCTCTGGCTGTGTGCGTCCCCTCTCTCTTTTTAGCTCCGTGATTGTTTACATTGCTTCTTTGCAGATAAGGCTCCTTCTGACAGTGCAGTCTGAGGCTGTGTCTTGCTGTTTGAGAATCCACTCTTGTACTGTTTATTATTTCACTTAAGTTTTTAGACGCTCCCTTTGGATTCCTCACTCCTCACTGGCTCCCACCCCTCTCTCCCCTGCAGCTTCATGACTCAGCATGATTTGTTGACATTCTGCCTGTGCTAAGGAGAGAGGTAAGAATCTTTTGTGTCGGCAAATCCCCTTTAATGCATCGTTAACAACTGCTACTAATCGTACCCGATGTCTAGGGTAGCACTCCCTGTAAATACAGCCTTGCCTCCACTTGCAAGTGTACAAGTGTAGCAGAATCAAAACTTCTCGTCCATTTATAAGTTGTGAGCATTATTTCTTTTACTGATAGTTTCTTGGAAAATATATTCTATATTTTAGGGTTTGTTAAACAGTAAAATAGCACACTGTATTTTCTGTCACTGACATTCACCAACTTTCCATTTTCCATTCTTCTGGGGTATTTGTGGTTTTAATGAGGCCTTAGTTGAGCTACTCAGCTATAGCTCATATCAGCAAAAATCTGTTAGCGACATGCTTGGACCCTACATGTAATAATATATGAGTCATAGTGACAATATTTAAAGAAGCAAACTTTTTTAACAATATGACTCCCCCTTCTGTACTAAAACCACAAACTACTGAGACAGCTACAGGCAGTCCCTGGGCTACAAACAGGATAGATTCTGAGAGTTTGTTCTTAAGTTTAATGTGTATGCAAGTTGGAAGAGGTGGATTTTTTTTTAACTCCAGCTAAAAATATAGCATTGGTTAGCATTAAAAGAGTTGTTTCACCATGCAGTTTCACAGAGCAACAGACAGTTTTAGTCTCACACTTCCTGTTCAAACTGTGCGTGATTCTATAGCAGTGATTGACATATTAACTCTGCTATTTCTAGCTATCCTTGTCACACTGACATGGCTGCAGGAGGTTAATAATTTTAAGTGCACAAAGCTACAGAGTTCTAAGGGTTAAAACTTGTCATTAACTTAGATAAACAAGCTCCTGTGCTAGAGATAAGACTTAGCATGGAGGATAGCTTGGAGCAATGAGAGAGCAGAGAGAGGTGGTTGGTAACCAAGAGAAACTTGCGTACACTAGCAGTAAATCAAATCTTTATCTCATGAACAAAGCAACAGCAATGTAGTTGGTTTTAGACTTCATTTACCTTTTCCTACATGTTAGCCCCTTAACGACCCTGGGCGTATGAGTACGTCCCAGGGTCGCTAAGGGGCTTTGCAGGGGGATCGCTCCGCGATCCCTCCGCACAGCCGCCGGGTGTTAGCGGCTAATCGCCCCTAACACCCGGCAGTAACAGTGCCGGTGGGTGGCTCAGCCCGCTGGCGCTGTTTAACCCATCAGACACCGCGGCAAAGATGGCCGCGGCGTCTGAATGAACGCCGATCGGTGCCGCGCACCGATCGTTACGGTCATTGGCACCGGCGACCGGGCATGGTGGTGGGGAGCCTTGTGAAGGCTCCCGTCACTTACACTGGCCGGCTTGCCCCACTTCCGTCCGCAGACAGGAAGTGGGGAAACCGCCATCTTTGTACACCCTAATGCATTGCCTATGCAGTGCATTAGTTTGTATTAACAATCGCACCCCCTAGTGGTCAAGCACCATAGGGGGACTAAATGTTACAGTAAAAAAAAAAAAAGTTTTAAAGTACAAAAAAAAGTATTAACAGTTCAAATCACCCCCCTTTTCCCATTTGACAAATTAAATCATTAAAATAATAAAACAGTTACACATGTTTGGTATTGCCGCGTCGGAGAAATTCCGATCTATAAAAATATAACATCATTTGTCCGTACGCTGAACACCGTAGGAAGAAAAAAATTCCAAACGCCAAAATTGCGTTTTTTGGTCATTGTACGTCACTCAAAAATGATATAAAAAATGATCAAAAAATTTGCAAGCATTCCAAACTGCTAGCGATAAAAAAGTTACACTTCAGCCCGCAAAAAATTCCCCCTCACTGACATCCGTAGTGTTAGTACAAAAAAGTTATCGGTCGCACGAAATGGCGCCGTGGCGCAAATTTCAAAAATAGAAAATGTTTGGAATTTTTTTTACGGTACCAAAACATAATGGAAACCCTACCTGTTTGGTATTGCCAGATGCGTAACATTATATTTACCGAAGATTGAACGCCGTAAAAGCAAAACCCCCGCAAACATGGCGAAAATAAAAAAAAATTCACAATTTGTCCCACTTGGAATTTTTTTGCGGTTTCCCAGTATACTCTATAGTATAGTGAATAATACCATTAGAAAGTACATTTTGTCCTGCAAAATAAAAGCCCTCATATGTCTATGGAGGTAGAAAAATAAAAAAGTTATGACTCTGGGAAGGCGAGGAGGGAAAAACGAACATGTCACCAAAAAAAAAAAAACGGGTCCTTAAGGGGTTAAAAGCTCATTATCATCATGAGAAACTCCATTTAGAACCCCTGTAATGTTTGCTTTGCGGTCTATTCTCCATTCAGAAGATTTCACCTTACTTTCTGTCCCTCAAGGAAAAAAATATTGGTACCGTACACCTTGGTTATGTGGGTCTGCGGGGCGCTCAATGGGAGGATTTCCGTTCCTGTATAATACTTCAGAAAATCTATGGCATACACTGTAATGAATTTACAGAATGTATAAAATTTATTTACATCAAAGATATAGATTAGTAGGCAACAAATGGTACAAATGGTACAAATGGCAATGTTATAAGTTTAGATATGCAGGAGATGTTTTGGCCCAGGTTGGCCGCCTTCTTGTCACATCTGGAGAAAGAGAGTCTGGTGGCAAATGTGCAAGTGGCTACAGCATATATAGGAGAACTAAGGTGCTACTGCTACTTCTGCTACTATTGCTAGTTTCATATTAACTGCTGTTTTCTACCACTTTCAATATTTTGTCTTTGCCATAAAGTAATAACTATGGCAAAAAAAATGCTGGCTTGTCATGAATGTCTGTTTTACAAGGTCAAGCCATTGGTCTAAAAGAGTGATTCTGTATTTTTCATGGAGTTCAAAGAAGGATCAACTTTTTTGCTTGCCTCCACAATAACAGGAATCACTGAGCTTCCAGTGTATAGGAGGATCCCTCAGCGGTACTATTCTACTGGACAAGCGTGTCCACCACCACTGGATGCATGGGATGGACGTGGAGTTTAAAAGAACACCAAGGGGAATCATAACAAGTATGTAACAGCAATATCTAGACCCAGGTTTACTTTTGTAAAATTATGCAAATTGAAAATATAAAACTTATTATGTTTTGCCGTCTAATCTAACAGAAAAATTTTATATTCAAAGGGGTTGTCTCGCTACAATGATTGGGTTTTAATTAAAAGATCTTTAAAAAACAAGCAGCTTTGCAATATATGTTCATTACAAATGTCCTACTGATTTTAAGTTATCCCTGGTAGTAGGAGTGCATCAGCTCCTGAAATCACTATAGCAGCTGACCTGTTGATTTTTGTCTCACTGGCTGTCAGTGCTGATGACTCATCTGTTTCTGAATACAGGTCAGAGCACAGAGCCCCTCCCGCACAGTATGCTTCTGTAGTGGAGGGAGGAGGATGGCTCTGGCTTCTGTGTCTGTGTGGATTAACCCTGTGTGCGCCTGCTCCCTTCTGCTCTCTACACAGATTGAGGAGAGCAGAGGTGAGGCTGATCTGTGGTCAGTAGGATGTGACAGCAATGAAGTGTGTTACTATAATCATGATGTGTCTGTGGAGCTTTGACTATACTAATAGGACAGATCAGGGGGGCATGTGAACGGTTCATATCCCTCCCTGCTCTGCTGTATTAGTGACACATCGTGATTATAGTAACACACTTCACAGCTGCCCTGTGTCTGTTCTGACAGGGTTTGTTTGTTGTTGCTTGAGAAGTCCATGGAGATTTGTATGCTAAGTAGGGGGTATAGGAACCTTTACATCCCCCCCCCCCCTGCTCTGCTATTAGCATACACAGCTTCACAGACCTCTCCACACTCATAGATCAGCCCTCTGCTGTCTCCTGACTCTGTGGAGCTGACAGTGCAGCTGATCCAGCAGTGAGCAGCCGGCAGCAGACCTAGGCAGGCACACACAGGGTTAACCCTGGCAGCAAACCCCCTCCCCCCTGCTGTATAGAAGTTACTGCAGTCAGAGGAGGAGAGCTGTCTGTGTGCTGAGGGGAGAGGGGAAGGGGGAGGAGAAGAGGCAGACAAGAAGCACGCCCCTGAATTCAGTGCATCTGGCAGCATAGGATTTTTGAAGTAGGCTGAAAGACTGTAGTGCGACAACTCCTTTCATCATAGGACACCCATGTTAATTGAACTTTATATTGTTTTTGTGATATTGAATATTACTCTGTATTGACTCCTAATGAAATTTTGGGATGCTGTTTCTACTTTTTTCTGTATCCTGCTGCAACCATGGCAGTGCGATCATAGATATAATCTGTAACAAGTGTATTTTTTTTATATTTTTCAGTGTATTAAATGAGGCTACTCTGAGTCTTTCAAGCATTACCAGGTTTAGCAATTGGCAAATATAGGAAAGTATTGGGATTCATTTTTTCATAACTCCTAGCTTTAGAAGCATGACTGCTCTGTGAATTATAATAGCATCATAGGTTTTAGAAGGCACTCAGGAGACTCCACAAGCAGGGCCATCTAAACAGCATTAGGGGGCCTCTGGGTAGAACAGTACACTCAGCTCTGCCCAAGCATTTGATGACATATTGGATCATGTCTCTAACACACCCAATCGTATTTATTTTCACCTAACTGAGATCACCTTGCCGCTATGAATGGACCTCAGATATTCATACATACTACTGGCAGATGCATATTGAAATAATTCATATATTCAGGGCGACATGTATGAACGGGGCTGCATCAGATATCTGAGAGGTCGGGTGCACTAGAACCTTAGCGAAGCTACATATTTATAGCTCCGCTACAGCATTTCTGGGTGCATTACAGCTGGAACAAGTATACCACTTTCAAAGTGGTTTACCTGAGCCAGATATGTCATACAAGCGCTAGAATGCACCTGATTTATTACCCGCTGTAGAGCGGGTTCATAAATCGGGCACATTCCATGCCCTTATTATGCGCATGAAATTTGGTGTTAACAGTGTTTGTTGTTAACGCCAAATTTCATGCATGTCACCCTCAGTGTTTATCTGGCTGCAGTGTGATGCTGGTTTGTTTCTGTGTGTTGGCAAAACGGTGAAGTTGCCAGGGTCTATAAGAATGCATTTATCTAAAATGGTAGATTTTACATCAACACATAAATAGCTGTAAGGGTATGTTCACAGAGCGTATTGCGGTGCATGTAAACACCTTCATTAGAGGTGTTGAAAGTACGGGCTGACCAATGTGTACTTTCAATGAGAGGCAGCTCTCTGCCTCGTATTCCTTACTATTTCTCGGCGTGCAAGCTCCTGAAACAAATGACAGGTCACTTCTTTCTACGGGCGTACATTACGTGTTGAGAAATGCTATTGTAAAATTACCGTCGCCTGAATAGCAGTAGGTGATTTTACTAGTAACATTCTTTTTACCATATTTCCTGGGCTGTGCAATGAACAGAAATAACTATACCGCCGAGCGCCTCGGTCTCCTGTACTCGTGGGGCACCTGGGCAACTGACTAGTGTGCCAGATAGATAAGACAGTCCTGCCCACAGGACACCAGCAGGTAGTTAAGCAGTGTGGTAACTGGCACTGTGCATTGTCAAAGAAGCTGGCAGAATATATGCAGCCATTGCAAAAACTATAAAGGTCAGGTCAATTTGGGTCTGAGAGTCTGTTGTACAAAAATTGACATACAGTAGCATCGTCAGCAGCACAGTGACTCAATGGTTAGCTTTTGTTGGTGGCAGTGGTGTAAAATGAGAGGGTTCTGGGTGGGAATTTGACAAAAAAACATTTGCAAAGAATTTGTGTATAGCCCCTGTGTTTCTGTGTTTGCATGGTTTTACTCCGTTTTCCTCTGATAAATAAATAAATTTAGCTGAAATGCGGCAAAGAAGAGGGAAATTAAAAAAAAGGTTTTACTTATGTACCTTCCTCTTGCCATCACAACACACAGAAGAAACTCGTGCTCCATTGTGTGCTGGGTAGAGCCCCCGGAAGTGAAGAGGCGTGGAGCTCCAGAGCAGCAGGGGATAGGTAGCTAAGAGTAACTGATTTTTGTTTTGCCCCACCCCTGTCACACTTTAAATACATTTTTACTCCTGGAGAACCTCTTTAAATCATGAGCCCTAATGAGAGATGATGTGAATAATGGAAAGCACTGCAGAAGTTAATAAAATAACAGAATTAGAGCTGGGCCTGCTTGCATGTATGTGACCACTATCTAGCAAGGTTCCCTCATTTGTGTAAGAGTATGTTCACATAGCATAAATCTACACTTAGTTTAGGGCGTATTTTGTGCTGAAATACGCTTCTCACAATGTTCTATGCATCTCTCATTCATTCTAATGTAAAATACATACCGTGTATTTTACATATACAACGCATACTTTACAAGCAGTGTATTTTGGGACACACTTTAACTGGAGTAAATTTAAATGCCTTATCAATTCTTGAGGCGTTAACGCCAGTAAAAGTCCATAGAAACAATGGTGGAGTGTATTTTTGGTCTACAAACACCGCTAAACACATTTCACACATTCACTTCAAAATATGCCTCTCGTATTTTCAAGCTCATTTGGAAGCGTAAATTTATGGCGTGTGAACTTACTCTTAGAAAAATATCACTGGACACATGACCATTAGAGTTTACTAGGGAATTGCATCAATGATGTTATTATTGTTTTTTTTTTCTTTTTTAGAAGTTTTTTTTTTATTAATGGACAGCACACACTGACTTAAACCATTGGCAAATTTGTAGGATGATTAAAGGGGTTGTCCATCTTCTGTTTAGAATGACTTTACTCATTATTTATATCATAGGAAATCAATTTTCCTATATACTTTTATTAAAAATTCTGCACAAGAATACATGAGCAGCTTCCCCACAGACACT
Source organism: Phyllomedusa bahiana (assembly GCA_025379985.1). Lineage (NCBI taxonomy): Eukaryota > Metazoa > Chordata > Amphibia > Anura > Hylidae > Phyllomedusa > Phyllomedusa bahiana. The sequence continues at coordinate 16,444 of JAODAL010003227.1, forward strand.
GACAGACATAAGACGCTGCTGGAGGTAGTAATACTGGACAAACTGTGCCCCTCAAAAACTACTGTTACCTGGATACCGGGGGTCACATGACCTGTGTGGTGGTCACATGATAAGACACTGCTGTGGGTAGTAATACTGGAGAAGTTCTGCTCCTCCATACACTACTGTTACCTGAATACAATGGACACATGACCTGTGTGGTGGTCACATGATAAGACGCTACTGGAGGTAGTAATACTGGAAAAGTACTGCTCCTCCATACACTACTGTTACCTGGATACAATGGACACATGACCTGTGTGGTGGTCACATGATAAGACGCTACTGGAGGTAGTAATACTGGAGAAGTTCTGCTCCTCCATACACTACTGTTACCTGGATACCAGGGTCACATGACCTGTGTGGTGGTCACATGATACGACGCTGCTGGAGGTAGTAATACTGGAGAAGTTCTGCCCATCAATAATTCACTGTTACCTGGATACCAGGGGTCACATGACCTGTGTGGTGGTCACATGATAAGACGCTGCTGGAGGTGGTAATACTGGAGAAGTGCTACTTGTCAATAATCTACTGTTAACTGGATACCAAAGGTTACATGATCTGTGTGGTGGTCACAAGATAAGACACTGCTGGAGGTAGTAATACTGGAGAAGTTCTGCTACTCCATAACCTACTGTTAGCTAGATACCAGGGTCACATGACCTGTGTGGTGGTCACATGACAGTCTTGTCCATACAGGTCCTCCATGAGAGCCATTACTATTGGCAGAATTGTGGGCTATACCATTTTTTTTTAGGTAGGGGCTTACTGCATGGATAGAATAGAGGTACAGACTTAGAATTTTTAATTCATGTATATTATAAAAGTGTGTGATTTTCCGTTCTGTACATAATAAATAAAAATACTATAAATAAATTACAAAGTGGACAACCCCTTTAAGTTGCAGGAATATTATTTGTCATGTAGTTATGCAGGTTATTATATTAATGTTACTGCTCCACTCTTTCACATTTGAAAAAAAAAAGACTTATACACGCAATTACCTTGTATGATCCAAAAAATATATATTTTTTGCCTTAGAGGAGAACACTGAGAAGGTGAAACATACTAGATTCAAGACTATGATCACATACTTTATATTACCTGTAAGATAAATTCATGGTCCAGGGAGTGCCAGAGACATCTGTATTTTCTCTTGCTTAATAAAACATCTAGTAGGTTCTCTCACCAGCTGTCAGTCTAAATAGCATGGACATTTCTATGGGAACATTTTGCATTTGTTACCAAAATTCTGTGTAATTTTATTAGGTTTTGTAACATCCATTTACTGTTAGTCTTCGTCACTTACAGAATGACATCTGCTGTCTCTGTCGTGCTGCCATCTTTAAAGCCCCAGGGAGCAGAATGTAAAGTCAGGACCTGATTGACATGCTGTATCTCTAGTGTATAATTGCCACAGCCTTGTGGAAATGCTTTTGTCTCCTATCTCCAAACCCTCCATTAAGGAAGCATGAAATTAAAGCCCGGAAAACATCCCTTGCTGATTAGATTGTCTTGTTTCAGGGATTAATTTGTAACTATTACAATACCAGGCATCCTGAATTGCTTAGCAAAGCAATAATGTAGTGCTCTTACTGTACTTTATTACGAATTAATTACAGAAACTGCAAGACTTAAATGTTCACAGAACAGAATCAGAGCCAAAGGCATCCGAGGGCACAGACTACAAAGACTTGTCAGGAAACAATGGCTACATATAGGAAAGCTGCTAAGCACATCAGTATGACTGCTTATGGCAGCCACCTGCTTAAATACTGTAAATTAAGCATAATTTCACTGATCTCATCTGATTCCACTGGTAAAGACGGTTAAGTCTAAATATCCATTAGTTAAGAGGGTTATCTTGTCAACGTTTATCAGCCTGCTGCATTCACAGTAGGGCTGGGTTCACACGCTGCATTTCTGTTGTGTTTTTGCTGTGTTTCTCAACTGTATCAAAAACACATGAAAAAAAACATGCTTTTTTAATGCAGGTGGTCCTGTAATTGACTAGGAAACAGATGAAAGTGTGGTCAACTAAAAAGTGCATCCTTAATTTTTTTTTTTTTTTAGAAACATTGTTTTCATTTTTTTAAAAGCACTTGCATTTTTTAATTGCTTGCATTTTTATTGCATTGTTGTTGTGTTTTCTAACTGCAATGTGTGAATCCAGCGTTACAGTCACAATTAATTTAGTGACGCAACACATTACCAAAATACCACAACAGGTAATCAAATCAGTAAGGATGGGAAGTTGAATTTTTTACATGTATTGTATTAAAGGGGCTGTCCACGTCAATATATAACATTTTTAATAGCCTGCTAAAATAAAAAAAATATTATACTCACCTTTCCTCTCACCTCGAATCCAATGCTGCTGCCATCCAGCCTCTCCACTGGTCTTCTGTTTACTTCCTAGCTCTGCCCGAGTGCTCACTTCTAAATGGTGATGTCAGGCAATGGCACATGACCCCTGCAGCCATGGGTGACATCCGGTTCGGCCCGACCAGGAAAAAAACATTAGGCTCGCAGAGAGGCTGGATGGTGGCAGCCCTGGATCCAAGGTGAGAGGAGAGGTGAGTATAAACTTTTTTTTAATATTAGCCAGCCACCTGAACCCTAAAAAACTGTAATATAATGAAGCGGACACACCCTTTAAAAACATATTCATAACAAACGTATTCCAATATAATATGTGGTTTGTATAAACATTCTCTTGTTAGGAAGACATTGCTATTTATAGTGACAATATTTACAATCACAACAAAATTAATCTGCATGCTACAGTATTGTGTCTGGAAACGTATGTCAAAGTTGTGCTACACAACTCAAAACTCAAAATAAGAGAGCTGATCAGAAACGAAGGGGCACAGAACTCAGGTAAAAGCCACTGCCCCTTTATTTCAGCGATCGGTTGGGGTCTTAGCACCCAGACTACAACAATCGAACGTCTTCTAAAATGATAGACATCCTTTAAAGAGGACCTGTGGTTTTATTAAATATTAGTGTTCCACAGGAAATAACAACGGAGAAGAATCTTTCCATAGATCTCTATGTTGTGTAATTCCCCTACGGGGCCGCTTACACAGCGTTTTTGGATCCAATTTTGGTTCCCTGTTGGATCTGGAAATCGCATCCAAAAACGCAGTTTCGATCGGATCCTAAACCTATTCAACACGTATCCAACACACAGCTGCGCGTTTGGATTCATGTTGGATGCCGCAGGATCGCACCCTATAGATTAAAATAGGGCTCCTGCTGCGTCTTTAGGACCAAGAATTGATATGTCAATTCTTAGAACGAATACGAAAGACGGATACGAAAGACGCAGTGAGACACACATCGGCGATCACTGGTGTGAATGCCGATGAATGTTTCAAGTTAAAAGCAATGTAAAATCACATTGCTCATTATTAGATGCGTGTTTGGGTCCGTTTAGGGTCCGACAGACGGATCCAAACACGTATCTAAAATCGTATGATCACGCAAACTCAACACGCCATGTGAACATACCCTACCAATTACCAATCTGTCTGCTGGGAGTGTGTGCCTTCACAGGTAGACACAATCTGAAATGGTAACACCCAGCTGTCAGATTCAGTAATACATTGCTAAAAGGAATAACAGAGGAACAACTCAACACAGAGTTACACGCATTGACAAAGAAAATAACACACTGACATAGAAATTTCGTATTGCTGCAAAACTCAGCATACATTTATGTTTCAGGCAGATATGGAAATGATTAGTTGTATAGTTTGATTAGACACTGGATTTTGCAACAAAAGGGAGTAAGAGTATGTTCACACGGCGTATTTGTGGGCCATATTTCAGGGTGTAATTACATTGCAATATGCCCGAAGTACAGCCCGCAAATACAGTGAATCATAGCACTCGCTGAGTGCTATGATAACCTGTAATCTTCCCCAATGTGTACTGTGCACCAGCAGAAAGAAGTGACAGGCTGGGGAAAGTGAACATGAATGGGGGTTGGAGACCTTTTTGAAGTACACGCTGACTAGCATGAACTTCTTAAGCAGCAGGCAAATAACGGCACACACAGTACGCGCTGCCATATGACTGCTTTAAACCATGTGAACATACCCTAAAAGTGTTTCCCCTACAGTCCTGGAGAAATGCTCTCAGAAACTATTTTTGGGTCATGTACCTCTTGGTGTGAGATTGTTGACTGCAAGACATAACTCCACGATGCCCTCAAAGACATTTTGCTCAGTTGACAAACTTTGAGAGGACACCCATCATTCGACTGAGAGAAGCAGGATGGTCATTTCGATGAATGGTCCTCCATCTCAGCTGTTCTCTGTAAGCTGTTAGGAAGTGTCGGCAACAGTGCTTTTGTGAGGGCATCATACATGGCGAACAAGCTCCAGATAGCCCAGGCAGCCCACCAGTAGAAAGGATTGTTTGATCCTCCAAAAAGTACAAGCAGCAGTAATATTTTCCTTGTCCATCATCCAGATACTGTTTGCATCTTCATTATATACCTTTGTCACTGCCTGGATCATTCCAGGTGCGTAGCAGGAGGAAATTTTGTGTTCATTACTTATCCTGCAGTTGACAGCCATCAAATACAACAGTTGGTCACCCCTAGCAGTGATATGAGAAGTGCTAACAGCTCAGTGATATGTGCAGGACATCCTGTGGTCACAAAGCAGCTTTTCCCTATTGAGGTTTGAACACACACAAAATCTTTCCTTCCCACTGACCTAGGCAGAGGTCGGCTCCATCCTCCACATCTGGTGGGATTGCGACTCAATTAAACCGTTTTGGGTGTCTATCCTCAATTTAATAGGACTTTCAACTTGTTACAACACAATCCAAACGTTGTCCTCTTAAATAATCCAAATGCATCAGTCATCTAGAAAACTGTTGCATAGATGGTATAGGATTCTGTACCACTTAGCTAAAATCTTTCCTCTCCACTTTAAACTAATCTGGAGGTACAATGCAAAGGTCAGCTCCACCCTCCACATCTGGTGTGATTGTGACTAAATAAAAAAACTTTGGTTTTCTATTAATTTTAAAAAATCCTCAGAGATATTAGTGGTTGATCTGCAGCCTTAGCTCTCTTATCAATCGACTTAGAAGAAATTATTATGGCTGAGTCTTACCCGTTATCCCACATACTGGCAGTTACTAGATCCCATGCAGCTAAATGCTGGAAAAGTTCAACTCTCCCATCAATAACAGAAATAAAAAATGCCATCCAATATAACTGGAAGAACAAGTAGCTGGCCTCCCAAACACTTTTTCCATTTAAAAAGGTATAGACTAAATGGGAGAATTTTTGGAACAGGGGCAAATAGAGGTTCCCTCTGACCATGATTTATTATATTATATACTATCCCTTTTCAATGTATATTTCCAATAATGATTCCTCAGCATCAGTATATATTGTTCTAAGTAGTCACTTCTGTTTATATCTGTTGTGAGCTTTAGCAGGCTCTGGGATCTTGGCACACGTGTATTTTAAGGCAGAGACGGAGACAGATCTTCAGGTGCAAAAATACAGGGCCTCTGTATTTTTATTAAGCAGCAAACAGAAAAGCAAGTGCAAGGCATGCACAATACAAACAAAAGAAACGCTGGCTCGTCTGAGCTCTGACTAACAAAGACCAACTTACTAACAGCTTGTAAGTTTTCCTGCTGGTTCTCCAGCATGTCTCCACCCAAGACTTGAAGGTAGTCAGGGGTTGTAACCACCCTAGTCAGCTTACCTGCTGACTTATATATTCCAGGGAAATCCTGGAGTGGAACCATGGGGAGTAAGCACCCACCCTGCTCTATGCTTACTCCCAATGAAAGGCCGACCTGGGAATGGCTGGAAGCCATACTAGCACATTAAACATGTTAAACATATGTCGACAGTCTATACTGTCGACACCTCTCTAACTTTGGCCTTTCATTCCCCCAAGGCTCCTTACCTTGGGGGCATGTGTCTAGACATCGAAAGGTGCATGCAAGGACCCTGGCCGGGATATATATCCCGTTATATACCCTTCCTGTTGTTGCCACCTTACATATCCCCCCTCTCTGCTCAGACCCGTGGGGCGGAGTACCTTGCGCCCCGAAACTGTGCACTCTAGATAACGCATCTGCGTTTGCTTGCTGGGACCCAGGACGGTGTTCCACACAGAATTTGAAGTCCTGTAGTGCCAGGGTTACCCTTGCGTTCTTCCCTTTATTTTGGGACATCCACTTTAGCGGGGAGTGATCTGTAATCACCCTAAATTGTCTCCCTACTAGATAGTACCTCAGCGACACGATTGCCCATTTCAGAGCCAGACACTCCCTCTCTACAATCGAGTAGTTCTTTTCTGCTGCCGACAGCTTCCGGCTGAGGAACACTACGGGGTGCTCTTCCCCATGGGACAAGACTGCTCCTAAACCTACCTCTGAGGCATCTGTTTGTACTATGAATTCCTTTCTGAAATCAGGGGTAACCAGTACGGGTCTCTTACAGAGGACCTCCTTGAGCTTCAGAAATTTTGTTCAGCCTCCGGATTCCACTATCATGGTGGACTTCGCTCCCTTGGTGAGGTCGGTGAGAGGGGCGGCTATTGAGGCAAAGCCTGGCACAAACCTCCTGTAATAGCCTGCAATGCCAAGCAAGGCTCTAACCTGTTTTTTGGACACAGATTGAGGCCAATTCCTAATGGCTTCAAGCTTATCTATTTGGGGTTTGATGATCCCTCGGCCGATGTTGTAGCCGAGGTAGCGAGCCTCCTCTAGCCCTATCACACATTTCTGTGGATTGGTCGTTAGCCCGGGGGCCCTTGTCGCTTCTAGGACCGCTTGCACTTTAGCCAGATGGGAATCCCAATCGGCACGGTAGATCACCACATCATCCAGGTATGCGGCTGCATAATTTTTATGCGGCTGCAGGATGATGTCCATTAGCCTCTGGAAGGTCGCAGGAGCCCCATGTTAACCAAAGGCAAGGACCACATACTGGAAGTGTCCTTCTGTGGTGGAAAACACATGTTTTTTTCCTTGGCTTCCTCAGTGAGGGGAACCTGCCAGTACCCTTTTGAGAGGTCTAAGGTGGTCATATATCTCGCAGGTCCTAACCTCTTGATCAGCTTGTCGACCCTTGGCATGGGGTAGGCATCGAATTTGGAGATTTCATTCAGCTTGCGGAAATCATTACAAAACTACAAGCTACCATCTGGTTTACAAATAATTACGATGGGGCTCGACCACCCACTTTGGGACTTCTCTATGACTCCTAGGGCTAGCATTTTCTTCACTCCTTCTGAAATGGCTTGCCTCTGGGCTTCTGGCACCCTGTATGGTCTTAACCGCACCTTTTGACCGGGCTCGGTGATAACATCATGTTTGATGATGTCTGTCCGGCCAGGCAGTTCATTTTCTCTGTAGGAATTCCCTGACCTCCTGCCTCTGGACCTCTGACAAGGATTCTGTGATATGGACAGGGGGCAACTCCTTGTTTGGGACCTCCTTGACCCCCCTTGCAGCCACCAGACTTTCTCGGTCCTTCCAGGGTTTGATGAGATTAATATGATAGATCTGGTAAGGTTTTCTTTTCCCTGGCTGGAAAACCTTATAGTTTACCTCACTCACCCTTTCACAGATTTCATAAGGGCCTTGCCACTTGGCTAGAAATTTGCTCTCTACTGTTAGGACCAGTATGAGCACCCTGTCTCCTGGGTGAAAGGTTCTGACCCTGGCGGTCCTGTTGTAAACCCGGGCCTGGGCTTCCTGGGCCTGCTGCAGGTTCTCCCTTACAATGGGCATAACTGCCGCGATCCTGTCCTGCATTTCAGCTATATGCTCTATGACACTCCTGTAAGCGGTGTCCTCTTGTTCCCAGGTTTCTCTGGCTATGTCCAAGAGCCCTCAGGGGTGTCTCCCATATAGCAACTCGAATGGAGAGAACCCTGTGGATGCCTGCGGGACTTTCCGGACGGAGAACATCAGATAGGGCAACAGGCGATCCCAATCCCTCCCATCCTTTTCCACCACCTTTTTTAACATCCCTTTTAAGGTCTTATTAAAGCGTTCGACAAGACCATCGGTCTGGGGATGGTACACGGAGGTGCGGAGGTGGGCAATTTTTAGCAGGCGACACAGCTCCTTGGTCACTTTAGACATAAACGGAGTGCCCTGATTGGTCAGGATCTCCTTGGGGATCCCTGTACGGGTGAATAGGTGGAACAGCTCCCTAGCTATCCCTTTTGAGGAGGTGTTTCTGATGGGTATGGCCTCGGGATAGCCGGTGGCATAATCCACTACCACTAGAATATGCCGATGTCCTCGGGCTGACTTAGGGAGGGGACTGACCAGATCCATGCCATCCGCTCAAATGGCACCTCTATAATGGGCAGAGGAACCAAGGGGCTCCGGAAATGGTGCCTAGGGGCATGGACCTGGCATTCTGGGCAAGATTGACAGCACTCTTCTACTGCCTTATAGATGCCGGGCCAGTAAAAGTTCCGCTCCACCCGCTCCCTAGTTTTCTCCACTGCCAAATGTCCCCCCAACATATGGGAATGGGCTAGCTCCAGGACCATACGGAGATGGGATCGGGGTACCACCAACTGTTCCACCACCTCCGTTGGTGTCTTTTTCACCTAGTACAGGAGGTTATTCTGTACTGCGAAGTGAGGGTACACCAACTCCTCCCCTGCTTCCTGTGTTCTACCATCTATGACCTTTATGCTTTTCCAAGCGTTCTGCAGCTTAGGGTCCCTCACTTGCTCCGTGCCAAAATTCCTTCTCGAGATGGGCATGGAGGAGAGTTCTAACTCAGAGGGGGTCTCCTCTTGGTCTCCAGCCAGGACTGATAAGAGACAGGGCATATGTTTTTTACAGGAGGAACAACATAATATATGCATCTGTTTTTATTTCTCCATAGATCGCATCCGATAATTGCCCTATGGGGTAAGCTTGCCACAAAGGCCACCTCATGTGGTGCAACCCCACAGGCAGTCTCTATTGCCAGTATGGCAGTGGGGTAGTCCTTGGTGTCACCATGGATACACACTACCCCTAGTCGGTGTGTGTGTAGTTGGTCCAGGTTTACCAGTTATGCTTGCACTAGGATAACCAAGCTCCCCGGGTCCAGAAGGACCTGCACCGAATGTCCATTAACGGTGACAGTGCACTCTCGTCGGTCCACCCCAGCTGCAACCCTTGTGGATTATGATGGTCGTGTAAACCAGGAGGCACGCCTCCCCAAGCCACATTCCATGGGTTCCTCCCTCCCCGGGCAATGTGCCGCCACATGCCCCAGTCCTTGGCACCGCCAGCAGATTATGGGGTCCTGGGCTTTAGAAACAGCGTCCCTTTTTGGGGTGGGTGGCCTCTCCCCTCTTCCGCTTAACCGAGACTCCCCTCTTGGGACAGGAACAGTCTTACCGCGGGTGGAGGTCTGCGGATTCCCCTGGCGGTGTAGCACCTGCAGGAACTCTTCCGTGGCGCTGTATCTCTCCACCACCGCGACCAGTTCGTACACAGTTTTGGGGTCGGTGTAGCCCACGCACCGCTGGAGCCTGATGGGAAGGGCCCGCACAAAACGGTCACAGACCACCCGCTCGACCACCTGGGCAGGGGTGAGAGTCTCTGGCTGTAGCCACTTGTTGGTAAGGTGGAACAGGTCGTACATTTGGGACCTTGCGGGTTTGGCAGGATCAAACTCCCAGGCTTGAACTCTCTGGGCTCTTACGGCCAGGGTGACCCCCAGTCGGGCCAGTATCTCATCACGCAGTTTGCCGTAGTCCTTGGCTTCTTGGACTCTTAAGTTGAAATAGGCCTTCTGTGGTTCGCCCGTTAGGAAGGGGGCCAGGACATCCGCCCACTGGTCCACAGGTAGCTGCTCTTTCTCCGCTATTCTTTCAAAGGTCCCCAGGTAAGCCTCGGTGTCATCATCCTTGGTCATCTTGTGCAGGGAACTTTGCACCCCTGGCGGGGTGCTGACTGCATGCCTGTTGGCCCCTCTGGCCTCACCGCCAAGGCCTGAAGATATTGCTTCAGAGTCTGGTACACCTGCTGTCGTTCCTGCACCGTGGCCTGGTGGGTCTCAATTAGCAGGCGGTTGGTCTCAGCTTGGCCCCGGATGGTCTCTTCGTGCGCCTTCTGCTGACTAGCCGCCATCAGCTGGAGGTTGGCGTTCGCTTGTATCAGCTGTTTTACCAGCTCGTCCATTTTCACTGACTCGGTTGTCTGTGTGGTAGCTGCTTTCACCCAGGACATACGTTTCCTTCTGTCTCAGGCGTTTATCAGAGAACTTCCTCTAATATGCCCTTCGCATACCTCCACCATATGTGAGCTTTAGCGGCTCTGGGATCTTGGCACACATATATTTTCAGGCAGAGACGGAGACAGATCTTCAGATGCAAAAATACAAGGCCTCTGTATTTTTATCAAGCAGCAAACAGAAAAGCAAGTGCAAGGCATGCACAAATACAAACAAAAGAAACGCTTGCTCGTCTGAGCACTGACAAACAAAGACCAACTTACTAACAGCTTGTAAGTTTTCCTGCTGGTTCTCCAGCATGTCTCCACCCAAGACTTGAAGGTAGTCAGGGGTTGTAACCACCCTAGTCAGCTTACCTGCTGACATATATTCCAGGGAAATCCTGGAGTGGAACCATGGGGAGTAAGCACCCACCCTGCTCTATGCTTACTCCCAATGAAAGGCCGACCCGGGAATGGCTGGAAGCCATACTAGCACATTAAACGTTAAATATATGTCGACAGTCTATACTGTCGACACCTCTCTAACTTTGGCCTTTCATTCCCCCAAGGCTCCTTACCTTGGGGGCATGTGTCTGGACATCGAAAGGTGCATGCAAGGACCCTGGCCGGGATATATACCCCGTTATGCACCCTTCCTGTTGTTGCTGCCTTACACTGTTCATTTCTGTTTCTTTTGTTTTCTCCTTATCCTTTAAATATTAAGATTAATTCTGGTTTATTACTGGTATTATGATATAGAGTGGGCTGTACTTTGATAAGGCAAATTCCAATTTTTGTCATAAACCTACTGAATTAATTACCCGGTTCACTGAGTCTTTAGTACCTTATGTATGACCTTTTATCTAAGTTTATTATCTACTTGTCTTGTAGTGCTAGTACCTTGTATTGATCATTTATTGGAAAATCATTAATAAAATATGTTTACAAACAAATTTTTAACACATGCAGCAGATCTGTATGGAACAGATTTTTGGCCAATTACATTTTTACAACAAATCTGCCATGAGTGTATATATCTTTAAAAGGATTTTCTAAGACCTTAAAAAAACCTTGCTACCACCTTCCACTTTGCTAAAATAGAGAATTAAAACATATTTAGCTCTCCCATCACCACCATTCAAGTGCTGCAAGAGCTCCAGTTTTCCCCCGCTCCCTCATTGATGACGTCATGTTCATGGATCATATGATGCTGCAGCCAATCACTGACCTTTGTACATTTCTTCATATGACTGCTGAGGCCAGAGATTGGCTGTAGCATCATGTGATCCATAACCGTGATGTCATCAGTGAAGGACCATGGGGGAAACACTGGATCAGTGGTGGTGGGAGAGGTAAGAATAGGTTAGTTTTCTATTTTAGCATTGTGGGAGGTGGTAGAGAGGTTTTTTAAGAATCTTGACAAACACCTTATGAAAACACTATGACACTGTTCAGATTGGAGATTTATAATAATGTATTTCATGATGTAAATGCCATTGGGGTCTTTATTTTGTTTGGAAAATGCATTTCATATCTGAGGCAACACTTCAACTGATTCCAACTGATGGAACTGATGAAGTGTTGCTTCAGACACGAAACACGTGTTCCGAACAAAATAAACACAATTCACTTATATCCATCGGAAGTCCAGTGCAGTCTTTTGGATCAGTACTCGCATGAGATAGAATAATCTCTAAACTCTACATCACACATTTGGATTTTCCTGGTCTCCGAAATCCTACGGAGAAAAAAGACCAATACCCTGTAGCAGACTCCAACACTATCAGTTCCCTTAATTGGGGATGCCTTTCAAAGTTTAGCAAAACAGAACAAGTGTAGCATATATTTAACAACATATACTAATAAGTTTACCCTGGTGCCTGGTTTAGCAACCACAACAAGGTTAGTATATATTTAATGGTATACACTAATACGTCTACCCTTAGTAGCAATATTATGTCAGGGAGCGCTGGCTCCATTTTCCTTTGTTTTTTTTTTTTTTTTTAACATATTGGGGTCAGTGAAACATAGATCACTGATAACACTTATGAGCTCTGTAGTTGTGGGCTGACCATTATCATTTTTGAAAAAAAAACATTTAAAAAGCAGAATAGAATATTAAAACACCTCACACAAATAGGAAACCTTTATTTTTTATTTTAGGGTGAAATATTTTCAGTATCTTGCCATCAGAACTGTTCCCCACCTGAGTCAGCAGGAGATTTGCTGCGACGTTGTGGTGCTGGGCTCTTAGCAGAGCTTTTAAGACCGCTGGAACCTGTTTTTGTAGGCTGTGCTGGAGCTCCCTTCATCACACGGCACTCTGTAGGGCCAAAATGGAGAAGATAACCGGGATGTATTGTGCAAGTTTATTTATCCACAGTGTTTTTGAAAAGTAGTAATTAATTTACTGAACAAAACAAAATAAAAGGGGTAAAAAGTGTATAGGATTAAGTCAAGCACAAATACGCCGTCTGGTACTAACATATATACAATTCATGAACTAAAAACATTCCAATGTATTACCCCTCTGGCCCTGAATGCGCCAGACAACAAATCTGTTTGCTCCTCGTTTTCCAGCCGTGGGGTTTGTTGTGAGGTCAGGCAGAATTTATATTCATCCACACAATGCCAGGATTTCACACTAAAGCGCAGGAATGAGATAATACAACGGCAAAGAAATCAGCAACATGTCAGCAGGCTCCCCCAAAGCCGTGATATGCTTTGCTGCACATTTGTCAAAAGAAACATAGCAAAGTAACACAGTTCTTGTAAGATGTGCTGGAAAGGGAGAAAACTGTCAAATTAGGTTCTCTACAAAATAATTGCTGACTAAGAAGTGCTGTTCATTCCCACCACTGCCTGTCCAGTTGCACTTAGGATAAATCATCCGAAATGGCGGACAAGAAATGAACACTATAAATATAATAGGTTAGTGGATATGTGTATAATGCGATAAAATTTTGGATAAAAGAAGGAAAATTAAACATGTTCCTTCTAATGATTTACTCTATAATTGTGTCTCGCATTGGGTTAGGGGGCACCTGGAAGATAGCAGCAGGAAATGCTGTTCAGTTTATAGTAGGTATGGCAACTCGTTAAAGCAGTCAAAAAATCTTGGCTCATTGACAATTTAGGGCTTGGACATCCATTACAAAATGCTTTGCAAGTGACAGTACACATGGAAAAATAATTCCAAGGACCCCTTCATAGCAAAAAGGGAATTTATGGATTGGACAGGTCATAAAGATATGTCAGAAGATAATATCAGTATTAGGCCACAAGCCTAAACATTCACCAAAAGACCGAGGGCATATCCCCACGGCACGGGTTTGCGGACGGTTTTTCAGACGGTTTCCGGTTTTGGAAACCGTCTGAAAAACCGTCTGCAAACGAGCATAACAGGGCTCTATGGAAAACCCGTGCAGCAGACCCCACGGGTCAAACCGCCGGCCGCCCGAAAAAGATTGAACATGCACATTCTTCCGTCCGGTTTTCGGACGGAATCTGTGCATGTGAATGGGAAGGCGGGGAGCTTTTCCCCGCTCATCGCAGAGAAAAGCTGTCCCCCCCGTGGCCGTGGGGACGGCACTAAAACAGAACATATACCGGTTGGATAAACCGACCGGTATTTGTTCTCTGCTGTGGGGATGAGCCCCTACAGACATACACACAGGTAGAACATAGAAACTCTGTGCAGTTGTTGCTACAAGTACAGTATATCTTGAACACAGCATCCCAATTCTGCAAGGCAGCAGTACTAATCACTGAGCCACCCACCTGCATACATCATACCCTGTTTCCCTGAAAATAAGACAGTGTCTTATATTAATTTTTGCTCCTAAAAATGAGCGAAGACTTATTTTCTGGTGATATCTTGTTTTTCCATGAACAAGAATTCACATTTATTGTTGAACAAAAAATCAACATGTATTAATATATTGTAGTGATTTCATCACAAACATCAGCATAAGCAGGCAAACTCTGAATTGCATCAAAAAAATGCACTGTCTTATTTTCGGGGGATGTTTTATTTTCGGGGAAGGTAGCACTCCTGTGAACTCAATGGCTCTCCAGGTTTGAGCACAGCAATGGGCAGTGTGGTTTCATTATTCAAAGTAACCACCCCAATGTTATTGAGGTATGATATCTCTCAATGTAAATTCCTTTATATGGGGAGTACCATATACTGCAGAGAGTCTTAGCCTTATCCTTTTCTAAACAAACATTTTGACCGTATAAGACATGACCATGCTGATTTCAAAAAAGCAGGAGTCATCCTTTTGATCAACTATTCACTCTTTGAGCATTGAACCCCTACAAAAACCTATGAAAAGAGGTAATGTCTTGATTATGTTCTTCAGCTTTATTGTCTTTTATATAGTATGTGGACTTACCATTTTCATCCAGGGAGAAGTCATCCTGAGCATATCTAAATTTTTCTGGGCCACAGGCAATAAATACATCATCTTCACCAAAGAAATCATGCAGACAGGTCACCTGGAAAAATATGAAATACAGTTGAGCAAGCAGATCGTCATGGACACTTTTTAGCTGGTCTTAGGGTGCTTTCGCACAGTGCGTTTTTGGTGCGTTTTTTGATGCGTTTTTCGGATACTGTACCTTTCTACACAAAAAACACATCAAAAAACACACCAAAAACGCACCATGTGAAAGCACCTTTAGAAATTCTGGAGGATATTAATTAAATTACTAATAATAAAAAATTGATTAAGGACAGTTCACTTTCATTTACTATATTGTAAACCAAATGATCTTTACTGCTAAGGTGGAAAGGTGAAAAGAAGCACTGCACATGTACTACACCGACATGCAGGTCACACTGCTGTTCTGCCTCATATTTTACTGTATTATAACAGCATACAGACATTTGCATTGTCTGGTTCCTCAGAAGTTCACCTTCAATATCATTGAAAACTAATATAATAGAACTCATAGGTTATTTGTGAAATTACCCAGAAAGTTCATATAACTCTATAGCCAATGACCTGCTCTAATGTTGGCTTCAGATGGAATTATTCACAGCAGAAACTCGCAAGTTGTGGCTGGGCTCCATTAAAGGGGTTTTATCGTTTGAAATGTTCGTGCTCTTCAGCTAATTCTATGAGATTGAATTTGAAATCCAGGGGCGAGTCTCTTCTCTCAGCAGGCGTGTCTCACCTGCCAGGAGGTGTGTCTTCCCTCACTGAAGAGCTGTGACATCATCATTCTGTGTGAAGCAGGGGAAGGGGAAGGTTGTCTGGAGAGGACAGCTATGCAGCCTCCTGCAATGTTCTCTTGTCTGCAGAGCCTTCAGCTTCAGGCTCCACAAGCTCCTTGCTGTGCTATAAACAGTTATACACACAGCCTGAACTGATGAAACACATGTGAGGAATGCACACTGCCCCCCCTCTTCTCCCTCTGTTATCAGGCAGGAGACTGTGTGACTGTGTTATATGGAGGGAACACAGGACATAAGACTGTGTTATATGGAGGGAACACAGGATATAAGACTGTGTTATATGAAGGAAACACAGGACATAAGGCTGTGTTATATGAAGGGATCTATGAGTTAGACAGTCAGTAATTACCCAGATCATTCACCTTAGAGCTGGGAGATGAGTATAGAGCCAACAGCCATCTCACATAGCTGGTTTCACTTTCGGTTTTAACGGCTCAGAGGGGAGTAAACACAGTGCGCAGGCAGGCAATCACAGTGCAGGGGGCGTGTGCGGGGAATTTCCTGTCTGGGGGCGTATCCCAACAGGCTGAAAGAAATGTCAGTCAGCCAATCACAGTGTAGGAGGCGTGTCCAGGGACAGAATCCGACAAGGGGTGTGTCCCAACAGGCTGAATGAAATGTCAGCCAGCCAATCAAAGAAAAGGGGGAGTGTCCCGACTAGCAGCTGCAAAAATTAGCTATTGATGCACAGAAAAGCTCATATCTACTATACTAAGTGACTTAGGTAATGCAACCCAATTACAAAAGTACTTATTTTTACTGTCCCCATAATCTGAGATATGATCTTTGTAGCGGGAAATCCCCTTTAACCTGGCAAGGAACCTCATGTCTGTGAGTGGACTACTCTAACATTGCATTGTCTAGTCCTGCAATGAATTGTCAATAGAGTATCTATATTCCACAAGACTTTTCTGGCCTGTGTGACTGTATCTCTCTATCCAGAAATATGAGAGAATTGGGCTTTGGAAACCCACATACTGTTTTCTATGTACAAATGTGTACTGAGCAAGGAGCAAAGAAGAGTTAGAGAAATTTTTTTCATAGTTGAAAAAATATGATGATAATCATAATTAGCATAATTGATTCTGACTAGTTTTGCTTGAATTGGGCCGTGTTCGGTTAGACACAGGTTCAACTAAGCTTGTGAAAAACTTCAGGTTCAAAATATCTTAAATCCAGTTTTTTTTCTCTATCCTTATATGTATTTCTGCTTATTACTGTATTTATAACCCTTACTCTAATGTATTTAAGTTGTTTCGTGGGTTAACTTACCAATCCAGCGACACAACGCTCTTGTTGCAGCCTAGGTTCTATTACTTGTGATTACCACAACATAGGCCCAGTGTTATGGTAACCAGAAGTGCATGTTGTGTCTGATACCACTTCCAGTTACCATGACATTGGGCATTTGGTGAAGTAGTCAGAAGTGACATCAACTGGGATGTCAGAACAGAACTAGGGCTGCAACGGAAGCATTGGGTCACTGAATTGAGAAGTTGAACCTCTAAATCTCTTTATGAAACCCTAACTTACTTAGGGTTAGGGTTACAGTTACATGACAAACCTGAATTTTTTCACAAGTTTGGTCAAAATTGGGACTTACTGAACAGTACTCAATTTGAACAAAACTAGATTCAATTATTCTTATTATAGTTGTATTATTATCATCACAGTTTATTCAGCTATAAAACACGTTTTGCTACCTCTTCTCTGCTCCTTGTTTGGTATACATTTGACTATAGCAAAGTTCACTGTACAATAATAGTATGTGGGATTCTTAATGTCCAATACCTAATTTGTCAAGGGTGAAATGATTGTCTTACAACTCCTCTGTATTTAAAGTGAACCTGTCAGGTGGTTTATGCTGCCCTATCTGAGAGCAGACTATGATAGAAGAATAGAAGTTGAGCTCTGTGATATTTATATTTATATGATTTATTGCTGAATTTCTGAAGTAAAATGCAGAGAAAATTTTAAAAGTAAAACTGAAAGTACTGCTGACCCCACCCACATACAGTGATTGACAGTTTGCTCTGTACACACACTGATGCAGGGAAACCTGTCAATCACTGCATGTAACTGGGGTAGTCTGGTCAATCATTTCTCTGCTTTTTACTCAGGAAATGGGCTACAAATTATAAAAAGCTTTAATATCACAGAGCTGAGCTTCCTCCTATCTATTAGATCCTGCTCTCAGATAGGGCAGCATAAACCACCCAAAACATTCACTTTAATTCTTCAGTGCTATGCCTTATTCTCCGTTATATCAAGACACACAAGTAACAGTGAGCTAGTAAAATTATTACCACAGCTCCTTATTAGCCATCTAGTACAGACATTTAATATGGTGTTGGGAAGCCTGATTATCTGTGGGGCCCCTATGTATCTGTACAGGAGGCGCTTCCTAAGTTCTGTTTACATTGCCGCCATGGTAGAGGCATTGGCCTAGCTAGTGGGAGGTCCTCCCGGTTGGGTTAGTGGTGCTGCCCATGAAGCACACTTGCTAACCGTCTCAAGACTACCAGGAGAGTTGGTAAGTCTCCTGGATGCTGTGTATGATGGTCAGATGGTCTGGGCTCAGAGGCTGCGCTTGCATTATCCACAGCAGGCAAAGGCTATAATGTACAGCAAGGCCCCGGCTGCAGCAGCCAGGAACACAGTTAGCTCTGATCTGATCCTGCCCATTTAACCCCCAAGATACCGCAGTCAGCAGCATCTGTGGCATCTAAGTGTCACCCATGGGCTACCCTGAAATGCGATCACAGGATGTCCATAGCTACATTACTGCAACATACAGTAGCCTATTAGTCTCTGCTACAGTCTAATAGGCTGCTTGTTACATACAGTTTGATACATAGCAGTACAGTAATGTGTTGATAAACATTAAAGAGCAATCAAGTGTTCGCATAGTCTAGTCCCACAATGAGGCAATAAAAAAAATTTAAAAAGTGAATAAATTAAAACTTCTAATTCCCCATTTTTAAAAATGTACTTTATTAAAAAAGGGGGCAGATAATTATAGGTGTTGCTGGGTCTGTAACAGTCCACTCCATAAAAATATTATGTTACTTGATCTGAAAAGTGAATGCTGAAAAATAAAAAAAATGCTACAATTGCATTTTCATTCAGCCTCACAAAAAATGGAATGCAAAGTGTTAAAGAAAATCTTATGTACCCCAACATGATACCAATGAAATTGTAAACTTATCCTGCAAAGAAAAAGCCCTTACACAGCTCTATCAGCAGAAAAGTAAAAAAAAAAGTTATGCTTTTCCAAATATTGTGACATAAAAACATGTAAGAGGAGGGACGTGTAAAAAGAGGTGTGGCCTACAAAATGGGGGTGTGGTCTGTTAAAAGGAACAGTCTACTTAGTGACAGTCCAAACTTTGCAAAATTTCTAGCTATGTCACTGGGTGGAAGTTCTTATGACAGATTTTTTTTTAAATTACTAGAATCGTGTTATTCTCTCTCTCACACTGTAGGAGAGATGTGAAGAAAGTTTGATTTACCCACGAGCTGATGACCCGAGAAGCTGGGTGTTAGGGATGCTCCGCTGGCGACTAGTTGTTACTGTTAGGTAGCATATCCATAACAACTGATCTGATGTAAATCCATAGCAGGAGCGACAGGGAAATAGCAGGTCGGCAATGGTGAAACCCTATTCCCCATTACACCCTCTGCAGCTAATCAGATTTTTGTAATTAAAAAAAAAAAAAGTTCTACAAAGGGGATCTCATGACCCTTTCTATTGGGTGACTGCACTGTCATATGACATTTTAGGGCAATGCTCTGTAACGCTGGAGTCAGATTCTCGTCCCTGCATATAGGTTTTCTAGAGTTCATGCGATGTCTCATGCAGAGGTTATTTTTAAAACTCTACCTCGAATAATAGAATTGCAATGAAGTTCTCATGCTGAGAGGTCTGCAGTTCACCCCTTAGCTCCCCCTCTAGTAATCGAGGAGTTAATCATCTTAAATGCTGCCTTGAGCTGCCAGCATGTCTTATGGTGCTAGGATGTGAGCTGATAGATTATTGCTGGGGGAAGCAAGCCACTAATTTGATTCAAATTTCTCCAACTCATTATACTGTGTATTTATAGCAACGTTTTCCAGAAGCCTAGAGGCAAAGAGGATCTGAAATTGCACATTTTGTCGGAGTTAGGAAAACAAAGAGAGGCTGGATGAGGGACCTCCCATCACAGCAAGGCTGTCACAAACAATGGCAGCTTAGTCATTAACAGCGGCGCTATGCCTCCCTCATTGTAGTGTTACCATCCTCGCCTTCACATCACCGAGAGGGATGCCAATGAGCACCGATGTGTACAGAATCCCGAGCAGGCAAGGATATAACCGACTGAGCAGAATAGATCACATAGAAAGGAAAGCTGATCACAGATGTAACAATGCAAGGGATGTCATTTACTCTAAATGACTGGTATCTTCAAGGTACAATCACTGTATTAAAGGGGATTGCCAGTTTATATAAAAAATACATAGGAAGATCCTGGTGCTGTAAAACATTAAAATAATGAAAAAAAAAAACTATACTCACATCTCCTCTAGTTCATTGCTGGCTCTTCCCGGTCTTCTGTTTACTGTGTTCTTCTTCCAGACCAGGAAGTCCCCGCTGAAGCTGCTGATTGGCTACGGTGGTCACAAGCCTCTACTAACATCACCATTCAGAAAGTGATGCAAATGAGTGGTATGTGACTTCTGCAGCCAATCAACAGCTAGAGTGCTGACGTCCTGAGAAAACAGAAGACGCAGCACTGGAACTGAGATGCAAAGGGAGGATTTTATGGGGTACCAGGTGCTTCCTATTTATTTGTTACATGGACCTGACAACCCCTTTAATCAAAACATTAAAGCAAACCTGTCAGGTGACTTTTGTTAGCCTATCTGAGGGCAGGAAGTTGAGTTATAATATATTGGTTCATATAACTTGGATTTTCTAAAAGAGGAAGTGGAAATTCTGCTTATCCAAACCACATCCAGTGACTGACAGCTTGACCTACAGTATACACACACTGATACAGGGAAAGCTGTCATAGGCTTTATGTGGCTGACGTAAGCAGGATTTTTATTGTCTTTTAAAGCAGTTGTCTCACCTCGGTAGATTAATCTCCTGTGCTGGCTTTCTTGCTGATAATAAGGAGCATGCACGCTCCCCTAGCTGGACAAAAGATAGAACTGCTCCAGGTCTACTGCAAGTGCCCTGGAGCAGTTCTGGTATGCAGCAGAAAATCCTCATTCAGTGAGTGGGGCTGGGATGTAAAGAGTAACTTCTAGTATGCACATACACATGATCCCGACCATAAGCAACATCCTTATGATGGTGCAATCTGGGCTACCATTATCTGCTCTTTATCATATCACATAAAGCTAATGTATCTTGTTAATTATGTCTACTTGCTCCAAGCTGCCGTTAATCAGTTCAACCATTGTGAGTAACTCCCTGAGGAGTCTTATCTCTAGCACAGAAGCTTTGTTTACCTAACTAAATGAAAAGTTTTCACTCTTTAGAGCTCTGTAGTTTTGTGTAGTAGACTTTATACATCTTCTGTACTCATTTCACTGTAACAGGAATAGCCAGGAACAGCAGAGCTAATATGCCAATCACTGCTATAGACCTCCCTCCCTCCTACCTCACAGCCTGACCAGGAAGTGTTTAAAGAGGCCTGTGGCTCAGTGAGAAAACCCCTTTGATCATGTCTGCTATTATGGCTGTGACAAGCTTTAGGTTATACAACCGTCATATCCACATCTCTTTTACATAGAGCTGGTCATAGATTGCTAGATGTCTCACTTCCATGAATTATCACTGACACAATTGTCTGTCCTCTTAAACCTGCTATGTCAGCAACACTCTCAGCACAGCAGGGCACTGGCATAACTAGGCTTTCTTTCACTCGGGGAAAAGATTCAGTTTCCTGTCCTTCCTGTGTATCTCAATATCCTGGATTTCTGGCACCCCTCACCTGGTGCCCAGCATCTGGGGCACATTCTCTGCCAACTCTCCCCCCTTACAGACCACCACTCAGTTTCAAGCCTTAGTAACTGTATAAAGAAAAAAAAAAAGAGGTTTCTATATTGGGCAGGAAAATCACAGCCTACGACCATCTTCTGGTTAAATTCATAGATTGGTAACTCCAATCTAAGTCTCACTGGGGTCAATCAGAGATTTTGATCCACTGTAAATTGGCATGTAAGGGTGTTACTAACAAATACAACCTACCATTATAATTACTCTCTTATAGACCAATGGTTCTCAATATCACCCACCAATTCCTCTATTAAGGTGCCGTTGTGCTAAGACATTTATCCACTTGCACTTTCCAATATATGATTTTTGCTGATACTGAAATTCCAGAGGAGACATTGGACACAGTTTGTAAGATAAACACTAAGGACTGGTTCACATTGGCATCAAAGGTTCCACTGCGACAAAAATGATGGAAAAAAGGCTCAGTATACAGCACTCTCTATTCAGTTAAATTGCCGTCCATCACAACAGAAACCCAATGCATTGCAATGATGTCAGTGGGGTCCATCACACACCGTTGGTGTCCATCATTTAACAGAGCTGGCACTCTGAACGTAGATGTGAACCAGACCTAAAGAATTTAATTTACTTGAGGTACAAAAAAGGCATTTACACGATGTTCTTATGATGTAGGAACCTCCCATGACCAACAGTTTTCTGTTCATGGATATGGAAAAATGGCTCAGATTGGTGCATTTTACCAATGGAATACAAAGGCTTTGAGACATTTTGCAAACCAAACAAGGTATTGCTCAGTTAACATCACTGTACACACTAGCAGTAGCTCAAAAGGCTAAATTTCCTCATTAGGGAGAGGCACCATGAAAGTGTATGGAAACTTACAAACCATAAGTGGTACACTAAGATTAAAATACATTCAAATAATCTCCATGGAAGGGAGGGAGGGCTAAGACTCCAGCTCCAACTATTGGTAATATTCCTTAGTATTAGGATATGTATTGTATGCCAGAACTGGCGCATATGCTTATCTCTGGTAAAACATTTATTTGATAATTGTACTGTATATGTTACTGTTGTGGTTATTATTTCACTTAGTGCCCTATATTTGACAGATTTTTTGGTAATTAGCAATTCATAGTACTTGGATACACATAAACACATATACACATATATATGCAGTGTCATTGTATATATGGTCCACATCCAATAGTATGTTGTTTTGGTGCTGACATAAAATTACAGAAAATGACACTATTTCTAAATGTCCCACCTTTAAGTTCATCTAAATCATTCTTATATGAACTGACCTTTAGTTACATCAATTTCTTTAGATTACGACAATGTGAAGACAGAAACATGGAATGACATTGGGAAATGGAAGCAGATTAAATAACAGCTGTTATCACAGTGCAGAAGGTGTTGTATCTCACCATAAAGGTCAGTGCCCTAAGCAGCGCCATGCTGCTTAAGGAGTTACCCACCATACACCTACTTATCTGCGGCAGAATTAATAATTACACTCATTGCTGCCTGCCCTGCTGTCAGTAAATACCCACTGCCAGAAGGAATGGCTAAAGAAACTGATGTCATAGTTGGCACAGAGGCAAGATGATTAACCCCCTCACAGAAAGCATCTATAGGAAATTACAATGACTTTGTTAGATACATAAATGGTTACTCACCAATGGCTCTGGATAAATAGTTGGTGAATTTATGCATTAATGGCCTAAAGGAAGAATTTGCCTATCACTGCCTATTTCTAGAACATTTCCAGCTGGGTTCCCTTTCAAAAATATAATAGCAGAATATAATGGTTGAACAGATTTTCCGTTTTTTACAAAATAGCAGCACAACTCTTGATTACAGTCTCTTTAAAGGGGTTGTTCACCTAGTCTTATTTACATAAATTATAGCTGCTGTAGTAAAATGAAAACAAAACATAATATACTCACCTTTTGTAGTGACCCCTGTTTCAGCGATGCCGTTGGCAGTCCTCTCCCTGTATCATCTGCAGTCAGAACATGATGACTGCAGCCATGAATATGATTGGCTTCAGTGGTCATCTGTCATTTCCTGACATCACCGTTCAGAAGTGAACAGCTCTGAGTGTTGATGTTCAGACTGCCACGACCAGGAGGTCAACAGAAGACCCTGGAGTCAGCAGACAGCAGAAGTGCTGAAAAGGGGGTGATTATAAAGTGAAATATGCTTTTTCTCTTTTTCTAAAGCAGCAACAATAATTTATATTAAAACAAGGGGGACAACCCCTTTGAGGAACAGTATGCATTCTGGTTGCAATACACTCTAGGTGGCGCTATACCTTTTAAAGGGAACCTGTCACATTAAACATGCTATCTAATCTGCATGCAACACGTAATAGTGCAGGAAGAACTGAAACGATTGATATGTCTATTCTGCTATTTCTGCTTATTCTGGGTTAAGGAGTCCAGTAGGTGGTGTTATTAGTGATTGGCAACCTTCCTTATATAGGCGTCAAAACAGAGATGGCTGTAAAACACTGATGAGACCACCCACTGGACTCCCTAACCAAGAATACACTGAAGATCAAATAAATATAATCTTTCCCCACAGATCTCTATACAGTATCACTCTGCTCAGCTCATCCTGCTCTATATCATGCTACTACCAGATCAGATAGCATGCTCAAAATGACGGATTTTCTTTAATGTTCTAGAATATAACCTAAACTGTCTTTAGTACACTACTCGCTTAGGCCCCTGTTGATGTCATAGTCCTCAGGTTACTGATGCCTTCACTCACACCTTTGGAATATTGTTCTGTTATCAACATTTCTCCAACTGCAATAACACCCCATAGCTCCAAACAGCAGCCTGCTTTCTCACCATGAGAACGAACCCACTAAATAGACACCTGCCACCGGACACACCAATTACAAGGCTTCCTATGTTAGCCCCTACTAATTCAGGGTCTTACACTGTCTGGCGGGGAACTCCTCTGTCACCATTTTGCTGAAAAACCCATAATTTCAACAACATGAAAACACAGTGTTATAGTAGAGCAAACACATGATTACACTAAGCCACATCTGCACACAGTAATAGCAATGACATAACATTGGGGAATCACTGGGAAATACACATAGTAACATCTTAAAATAGGATGACAGGCTGGAAACATGCGGCCTTTACTGCTTCTGTAGTAGACCTTTGTTACCCTCCTTACATTTAGACATTACAGTTGATATACTCAAATAAACTTAATAGACTGAGGGAAATCATCTGCATTGCTAATGACATGTATTTGAGAAAAGTCTTATAATTCTATAAGTCTATTAAATAAATCAAGGCTGTAATAATAGTATGAGTGCATATAAATTACATGCATCTCATTGGGGAGAGGCACCATGTTGGTGTGTGAGGATTTATTCACATTTTGCATTGCACTGAGTATTTGTATAGGAAAAAGGTTTTTGGAAAAGATCTGAAGAGCTTTCCAGTGCTATCTATTTGATGTAGCAATACTCAATTCACATGTGACTCACTAAGTCTAATGTGAAAATAGAACCAAGCCAGTGAAGTTCATCTACAGACAGCTGTTTTGAGGTAATTGCCCCTCGTCAGTACAGAGTTCCAATCCTTTTCACATTGCAAGACTTAGTTAGTCACATGTGAATTGAAGATTACTACATTCAGCTCTTTCCCATAAGCCTTTCTTTTATGCAAATGCCCAGTGAGGTGCCAAAAGGTGAGTAAATCCTCATACACCGACATTGTGCCTCATCCCAATCAGATACATTACCCTTTCTAAGCAACACTCACTTCTCACCTAGCCCAGTAAGTGCTGCCCTGCACTGACGAGGGACAATCACCCCAAAATAGCTGATGAACTTTACTGACTTTGTTCCAATCCCAAAACAGCTGTCTTTAGGATGAACTTTACTGGCTTTTTTAAATTACAAGATTTAGTAGTATGTGAATTGAGGATTACTATATCCAGTAGATGGCACTAGCGAGGTCTTTGGCTCTTTTCCAATAGCCTTTGTTCTATATATTAAATGGAAAACAACTAGGCACAGCACTTGACATACCAATTTTCAAAATGTTGTTTTAGAGTGCAGGCCTCATGTTAAATAAAGTGCGCAGTTTTGTGCTCTGCACCATAAAAAGAGTATACAATACCTCACATTTTTGTAAATATTGTTTTATTATCTTTCATGGGATAACACTGAAGACTTAACACTTTGATACAATGTAAAGTAGTCAGTGTACAGCTTGTATAACAGTGTAAATGTGGAGTGCCCTCAAAATAACGCAAAACACAGCCATCAATGTCTAAACCACTTGTAACAAAAATGAGTCCACCCCTAGGTAAAAATTGACAGCTAGTGCTCCATTTGCCATCTACCCTCCACAGTGCCATGTGACCTAAAAGTGTTACAAGGTCTCAGGTGTGAATGGGGAGTTAAATGTGGTGTCATCCCTCTCACATTCTCTCATACTGGCCACTGGAAGTTCAACGTAGCATCTCAAGGCAAAGAATTTTCTGAGGATCTGAAAAAAAGAATTGTTGCTGTACATAAAGATGGCCTAGGCTATAGGAAGATTGCCAACACCCTGAAACTGAGCTTCAGCATGGGGGCCAAGACTATACAGCAGTTTAACAAGACTGGTTCCACTTAAGACAGACCTCATATTGGTTGACCAAAGAAGCTGAGAGCACGCGCTCAGCATCATATTCAGAGACTGTCTTTTCAAAATAGATGTATGAGTGCTGCCAGCATTGCTGCAGAGATTACAGAGGTGGGGAGTCAGGAGTAAAATGAATATATAAAAACCTCAGAATTATCTCTAAACTGGTGGCATGCCTAATCCTTGTCCATGTCCAATACACCGGTGAAATGTAAAAGTGTCACTCTTGGTAACATGGCCTAGATTTAGCTCTGTGGCACGTGTTTCTCTGCACTGATGCAGGCTTTGATGTTAAATTGAAACCATGATTTGGTACAAATATGGAATAAAAAAACAGAACTGCATTGCCGTATTTTAGGCCCAGTGTAACTAACATGGGTCATCTCTTATCTTCCTTAAATGTCTTACAAGTTTCTGCACAGTATCCAAGAACTCATTTATAGGAGTTGTTCACTTCCTAAGAAAAGCTAATAGGTAGCTCCTAGTGCCCCAGTAAATTAAAAAACCTATACTCCTCTTCCTCTGGTTCCTGGTTCCAGCATTGCTTCTCTCTGGTCTTCTCTGTTTTCTTTCTTCTACTTCTGGACAGAGACTTCACCGCTGCAGCCACTTACTAGTCGTAGCTGTCACATGTCTCTACTTACATCACCATTCAGGGATATTCTCTCCCAAACGGTGATGTAATTTAGAGGCATGTGACCACTGCAGTCAATCAGTGAATGCAGCACCGACGCCCCTGTTAGGAAGTAGAAGAAAGAAAACAGGAGGACTGTAAGATGCAGCACTGGAACCAGAGAAAGGTGAGTATAGGCTATTATTTTTTTTACTGAGG
The DNA here is from genome assembly GCA_025379985.1 of Phyllomedusa bahiana. Classification (NCBI taxonomy): domain Eukaryota; kingdom Metazoa; phylum Chordata; class Amphibia; order Anura; family Hylidae; genus Phyllomedusa; species Phyllomedusa bahiana. Next base: position 43,458 of record JAODAL010003227.1, read on the forward strand.
CCTCAGGAACAAAAATTTTTCTTAGTATGTGAACGGCCTCTTTAAATTCACAGTGAGTGCATGGTGGGAATCACACAGTGATTCTTGTATTCATGGCCCAGTTAGTAGTCCTCACTGGTCATTGCTTTTGTTACATGCTGCAGCCATTGCTTTTCTCAGCATCTTCTGTGGTCCAACACCAAATAGGTGCATGTCACGAACTGAGGTCAGAAACACTGAGGATTTTGTCTCTCAGCCTAGCTCAACATATAATAGGAAACACACCTGTTTTATGGGAACATGGGGATTTGCCTTCTTCCCCAAAAATGATTCCACAACCACACCTGCAGCAGTCTAATCCATCTACAGGGCTCCCATGCTCATACAACCTGACTACCTAACAGCAACTTGGTTCATAATGTTGTAATTTCCCACTGCTATGTTGCCAAACCACACTAAATGGTAGAGTTCACATCAGCCTACAATCACAGCACCTCCAACAGCAGAAGGCATTAGACAGCAAAGCACAGCATTTCAAACAGATTTCTTAGTTCCCAAGTCTCTCTTTAGGGAGACATCACACAGTCTCTATGGGTTCTTGTAGAAATCCTAATTCTAGCTGTTTTCACTCTTTTCACTGTAGTTTGAACTGAGGCAGCAATCCTATTTTATTTGTTTTACAAGATTGCACAAAGGCATATGGTAAGCCTTTCTTTGGACATCCTTAAAATCCTTTTAGGTTTTCTATTACAGAACTTGTGTAATTGGATTACTAACTGCAGGACAGCTAAATTGTCTGCCTTTAAATAGCCTCTTGTTGGCTAGCAAATACGTATTGTAAAGCCAACCCGCAGCCGGTATTGAATGCTATGCAAACAAATAAAATGGTGCCCCTTTCTAATGCTGGTTGATATCCTCAAACCTCTTATACCAGGAGGACTTAATGTTCAATTAATTCTATATCCCTTCTTTGATAATTGATCACAACCACAACCTTGATCATAGACCCTGTGAAAATGGGATCCCTGCAAAACTTCTCAAAAAACTCATTAAAACGAAAGCTATGGCCTACCTCAGTAGATCCCCACTCGTTGTGGGCCTAATAGCAGCCACTTGGGAGCTGGTAAAAGGAACCACCTCAGAAAGTAATTGATTTTTCCACTGCTACTCTTTTTTCTATACACTATACAAGTTCCTAATATGTTATTGTAGCTTCACCTTTTTCACATCTATCAAAGGGTCTACTTTAAAGGACATTGCCAGTTATGGTGTATGTATAATAGTGCAGATTCACTTCATATCTACCAAAAGTTCCACTTGAGAGGACTTTGCCAATGTGGTATATAGACAGTTTGCCAGCTACTTTTAAGCTCTCTTCTATGATGAAAGAGATCTGTAACTACACATTAGCTAAAGTGCCTACAGAAGACCTGTAATCTGAACCCTTCTTCTAGTCTCATATCAAACTTCATTTTTTTTCCAAACTTTTACACTGCAACTGATCCTGTGCAGATAGACTGGTTTATATGACCACAATCCTGAATTAAGTCACCAGGAAGTCAGTGTCTATCGGAGGGTTATTTCCATTTCAGTAAAAACAAAATTATCATAAACCATTTGAACTATTATTCCCTAGTTTATGGCACATTCACAATTAGAAAGTTGTTGGCCTAATGTAACAGTACTAAGTGATAATCCATTACACTATACCTATAGTCAGTGCTCTAATATATAAGACTCTAATCACATGGTATTATAACTTCCATTATTAGAGGGGTGTTCTCACACTGCTGTTTCACAGAGCCTGCTCTTCTTTGCCAGTTTCAGGCTCCCGCTTCCTGGTTAAGCTGTGAGGAGTTCTACAGCAGTGACTGGCATATCAGCTCTGCTAGTCCTAGCTGAGCCTGCCAGAGGGAATTTGGTGATAAAGGGGCTTTAAAGGGTTACAGTTTGTCAGTAAGAAACATTTGAAAGCTCATCTGCTACTGAAACAACACAGCAGAGAGTTATGTCACCATCCCAGCCAGGAAACTACAAAAGCTTGTGTACAAAAGCAGGAGATTAGATTTGCTCTAATTCTGAAGTGAAGCAAAATCAGAAACGCAATGTGCAGTGGTCCCTCAAAATACAATTTGAATTGATTCCGAAATAACCAATGTATGTTGAAACTATTGTATGCATTTGTTTTGTATGCCCAAGTATTCCAGTCATGGCAGATGGAGCTATGGGAACAGAGAAAAGTTGTTTGTAACCTATGGAAACTTGAGTATAAAATCATGGGAAAATAACTACTGTAGCTATGAAAGGAAGCAAAAAACAAAGTCAAAACAGCAATGTATTTAGTAATAGTTTTAATTTACCTCTGCCTACATGTTTGAAGCTAATCAATGTGGTGAGAACACCCCTTTAATATGGACCATGATTTATATTATGGATCCAGGGGCGTAACTACCGGGGTAGCAGACGTAGCAGCTGCCACGGGGCCTGGGACAGTAGGGGGCCCGGGCCCCCGGAGCAGCTGCCCCCACGTCTCCTCCCCCGGTAGTTCGGCTCCTGCGCCCGCTGACAGTGAACATAAACAGTTCGCTGCCGGCGGAGCTGCAGGGCTGTATTTATCACTAGGGCGGCGCCCTTCAGGGGGTGGCACCCGGCAGTAGAAATAGCCGGCAGATTTAAAAAAGAAAAATGTCTCTGCCTCCCTTCGCAGGTGACCTTCCAGCCTGGGGAGGGGAAGTAGGGCGTTCAGAGGGACACTGTAATATGCTGCTGTATGGGGCAGTAATCAGAGCTCCTGCAGCGCAGCCCCCCTCCTGTACACAGCTCTCCAGACTGAAGTCTCAGCGGAGCTCAGTGAAGACGTCGGGTCAGAGAGGAGGGGGGAGGAAGGCTCTCGGCACGGCAGTGTGCAGGAGCTCAGGAGACAGAAGCTGCCTGCTGTTCTGTCCCCCCCTCCTCTATGACCTGCTGTTTAGCAACACCATCCTGACATGTGCCTGGTGATCAGGCACATTTTTTGTGTATGTATATATATGTACATGGCTGTGAATGTATCTGCATATGTGTACATGGGTGTGTACGTGTCTGCATGTGTGTACATGAGTGTGTACGTGTCTGTATGTGTGTTCATGAGTGTGTACATGTCTGCATGTGTGTTCATGGCTGTGCGTGTCTGCATGTGTGTACATGAGTGTGTACGTGTCTGTATGTGTGTTCATGAGTGTGTACATGTCTGCATGTGTGTTCATGGCTGTGCATGTGTCTGCATGTGTTTACATGGGTGTGTACGTGTCTGCATGTGTTTACATGGGTGTGTACGTATCTGCATGTGTGTACATGAGTGTGTTTACATGGGTGACCGGCGTGTGCGGGATGTGATCGGCGTGTGTGGGATGTGACCGGCGTATGACTGACATTTGCGGAAAGTGTCTGGTGTACATTATTTTTTCTGTTATTCTTGACAGAACATGTGATTTTTTTTTTTTTTTTTATGGACCGGGGGTGGGGGCTTGGGCCATTGAAAAGTTTGCTATGGGGCCCTGCCATTTCTAGTTATGCCTCTGTGTGGATCCCATATGTTCCATTATGTAATAAATCTTAGCAGATCCTTATCGAATCCACTGGCTTTTCATTTTAATTTTACTTGATTGGAAAGCCCCACAAGCTGTGATATTCTAGTCACTGAGAAGCAACAGCAAACTGACAGAAAAGAACTAATGTAACTAATGCATAATATGACTGGACATTCTTAGCCAACACTGCTCGCCCTTCTGCTCCCTTGAATTGGATTAAGTCTCTTAAAAAAAGGGTCAACACCATATTCACATGACAAATCATTAGAAAAGCTATTTTCACTATCTTATGGACAATTTCATCATAATAATGTGTAATATTTTCTGATATTACTACAATAGATGTTTTGGAAAATGTATTATCTGTACTTTGTGTAGAATATGTTGAAATGTATTTCCTAAATGTACTCCAGGATATTCCAAGGCATGTTTGTGCCATTTGTATTCTCTGTCTGTAAGCAGTGCCTGCAGCCGAGTGCAGTAAGAGTACAATGTGTAATGTTAAAAACAGCAAACTGCATAATTGACTGCAGTGAATTGAAGCTCTTACAGAAAAAAACCTGCTTGACAGTTTCCTCACGTCTGCCGCCAGTGCTTTAGCAGGCAGATCTCTCTTGGACAGCATCCAATTTAAATCCAAGGATTCAGAAGACAGCCATTTCAATTCATAAAATACAGAATTGCAAGCCTGGAGCATATAGAATCTACCTATGTGGTTCATCACTGACTAAAATACTCCTGGATTACAAGGGGTTAACCCTCAAATGCTAAGATGTATGTATCAGTTGCCACTTACTATTGGCTATAATTTCTTGGTCTACCCCCTATGTAGTGCTATTCTACCACCTGAAGTCAAGCCATAGCTAGGTTGTCCATCAGCAGAGGTTGAGTTTGCTGTCCTAGCCTTGTATCTAAATATCCTGGTCAAAGCAAAGGGGCATATTGGTGCCCCTCTCACTCTCCTCTATGTAAGTTCTCTACATTCTTTGCCTTGTATCTAATTTAAGGCAACATACACTGCTAATCATCCCTTTTTGTAACTCTGATAAATCACCCTATCTATGACAACAATGAGAGATATATGTGCAGACAGCCTATCACACACCTTATATACCTACCAAGCCAGCTCACCACTCATGACTTTCTTCATGAGTTGTAGTATGTGCTGCCAGTGTGAAAAGTAGGAAGTGGTCATAATAATGTGACTTGACTATAATATATCCATTACTTATGTTCTGCCTAGCATTTATGTTGAAGTGATAACAATCAACTCTACGTTAGGATTAAAAATGAGTATGTCTGTCTGTATACAATTCTGCAGCTCAGAAGTGGTAATGTATTTTATTAGGGAGCAGGACCATGTTGGTGTGTGAGGATTTAATTACCTTTTACACCTCTCTGGGTATTTGCATATAACAAAGGCTTCTGGAAAGAAAGCTGAACTCTCCAGCGCCATCTATTGGATGTAACAATCCTCAATTCACATGTCACTCACTGAGCCTTGCAAAGTGAAAAGGATTTGTGCCTGTTTAGCTTATCTGCATTCAGCTTATTCAACGTGTTGCTCCTATATGTACAAATAACCAGTGAGGTGTAAAAGGCGATTAAATACTGAGACACCAACATGGTATCTATCCCCAGTGAGATAGATCACTCCTTCTGAGCCACACTCAATGCCTCTTACCTAGCCAGCCAGTAAGCTCTGCACTGATGAGGGGTAACACTCAAACTGCTGTATGCAGATGAGCTTAATTGGCTTGGAATGAATCATTTTCAATTTGCAAAGTTCAGTAAGTCACATGTGAATTGAGAGTTGCTATATCTAATAGATGACGCTAGAGAGTTCAGTTCTCTTCCCATAAGCCTTTTTTATACACTATCCTGCCGTGCAATCTGTTTGACCGATAGATATCAACAAGAGAAAACGGCAATGTTTTATCATTCATTTTCAATCAAATAAAACTGGAAGGACAAAATTAAAAAATACAAAAAATTTTGTCAAACAAAAAAACATATATGTTACAAAACATGTCACATTGTTATTATAGTTTGCCTTATCATGAAGAATACCAAAGGTATTAGATGCTCTGGTGTTATTACTTTAGGGAATGCTAATTTATTAGTGTCCCAAAATAACTTCAAATCTCAGTGACAGATGCACAAATATAGTGCCTTAAAGATTTGCAGCTCTGTCGCACCCAATATATACGCCCCTTACCCAATGTGCAGTCAAACCAAGTGGTTTAATTACAGTCTCATAAAAAGCAACATCAGCTTTTTTAACGTTCCCCTCCCAATACGAGGGCAGAAAAAACGAAAGGAAAAAGGGGATTAGTCAAAGAATGACTTTAAAGAAAAATCTGATAAAAAACCAGACCAGCCCTTTAGAAAAACCACCCAAATGCACTTTTCTCCCACCTGTTCTCATAACTTCCATTGTTTGCTTGTTTGACAGATGTTTTGACAAGTAAAACAGTGAAAGGGAAATTTCACACTTCAAAGCCAAGTTGAATGAAGGTTTTACCTCCTTGAAAACATACAAGCAAGATCCAAATTCTTTCCTAAAACCCTACATTTCAAGATATTGCAGAAAGCTTTTTACAGCTACTTTTACTCGAAAGGAACAACTTGAAAGGAAATCATCAGCTCCAAGAATATGAAAAAAAGATTGTGTCCAAGCATGACTATCTTAACAGCATTATGGGTCCTCGGGTAGTGCAGTGGGCCCTTCCAAAATACATGACATCACCCAAGGATATGCCTCTAGCCATGCCTAAACATGAACATGACACCACAGGATAGCCTAAATGAGGATACCCTGCTGACTTCTTGCAGGCAGCTCGCAGCATTCATGACTACTGGTAGGGCTCCATGCTCCACCATAGTTTTTAAATGTTTGTACATCCTAAGAACACATGGTTTTTGGGGTCCGGCCCTGCCTAGGTGCCCAAAGGATAAATTTTGGGTCTGGCCCAGAGTTTAAAAAATTAAGCTGGCAAAAGGGTTTTTCAAAAAAAAAAATTTTAAAATTATCAGGCTAAATCCCCTCAAAAAAAGGGACCGAGCCCTTGTTGTCTTCCACCAGGGAACTGTGCAACCAATTTCTGGCCTCAACATGCCTACATTAGCACACTGTTGGGTCGCGGCTGAGCATTCGGTATATAAAAATGTTATTTCTCCAAAAAACAAAAACTCTGAACATTGGGGGGTTTTTCAGATGGAAATATTTATTTTCTATTTTATAAATTTCCAGCTTTTTTTTTTTTTTTTGTTAAAAACTAAACAAAAGCGTTGTTACATAGTAAAAACATTAAAGGGGAAAAAAAAAACATAAGACCATCAAGTTCAAACAAATAAGATGTGGATTAAAGAAAGTCCTTTTTTTTATTTAAACGTCTACCTAATGTTAATATTATTTTTTTAAGTTTGTCTAAGCCCAGGGGGTCAAACACAAGGCCCGCGGGGGAAATCCGGCCCCCTCCCTTTTGTTTTCCGGGGCCGGCGGTCCCCCACGTCAGGGGTGTATTTTCACTGGGAAGGAGGGGGACCTGCGGGCCTGCCCAACTTTCTTTTAAAACGATGTATTTTATAAGGGGGTGGAGCAGGAGAGAGCAGGGCTGTTTCATGGAAGGGTGAAGAGCGCAGCGCTGACCGATGATTCATGCTGTCTCTCAGCGGCGTCTAGTGTCTGGAGGTTACTGCCGAGTCGCTGTGTATGTGAAGTCAGTAGCTGGCACACGGGAGACTTGCCTCACACTGTGCTACCAGCACAGTGCAGGGGGAGGATGAGGCAGGTAATTCTATGACTCCTCCAGACATGATATGAGGAGTAGGAGGGCACAGCTGGCCAGAAGGATGTTTGGGGATGAGTTCTCTTCTGGTCCCTACAGTTGTCAGACAAGCTTCGTTCAGCCGTCGGGTTGGAGTGGAGTGGGAGGGGGGAAGACTCACAGCCTACACTGCAGGTCTGCACCATGAAGTTCTGTACATCAGCAGGATGATCATGTTTATAGCATGCTGTCTGCTCATCTCTGCTGCTGACCCTCCCTGGTCATCTTGGAATGGGGGAAGTATCATGAATCTGTCAAGTGAGGAGACTGCATGACAAACAATAACAGAAGGTCAGTGTATGTACCAGTGAGTATAAGGCCTGATTCACACCTGTGTTATTATTTCTGTTTTGTGTTTTACATTGGAACAGAAAGCTGAAAATAATGGCGCAGGCCAGAGCCATTACTTGACCGATACCAGCGGTGCCCAACAGACCCCTTTGATTGGAATGGCATCTGTCAGTTTTCAGTTATGATGGCTAAATGGAAAAAATAGTGTGGCATGCTGCGATATTTTTTCACCTTTTCAATGAAATCTGTGACCGATGGGAAATCGTCTAAGTCTGTGCGAGTAATTATATGCATATATATTATAAAAGTATATAGATATCAGTTTGCTTTTTGTGAATATGTACCCCATTTTGGATTTAACACCCCTCATGGATACCATCTATGGGTGTATTCTGCATTTTGGGCGCACAACAGGTGTTGCATAGTTTTTATAGGGCCATGACAATGAGGGGGGTGGGAACAATTCCACCATTGTTTTTTGGGCTTCATTTCTACAGCATTCGCTGTGCGGAATAAATGACACCGTAACTTTACTCTGTGATTGGTACATTGAAATACATTTTATATAGCTTTTTACATATTATTACTTTTACACAGTAGAAGCCACAGCTAAGGGGTTAATCACCAGCGGCTGTAGTTCACTCCATCTGTGGGTGATGCGGCATGAAGCTAGCAGTAATATACAGCTGGTCTCATGCCACGATCTTGCAAGCTCCACTTGTGAGCTCGCAAGATCTTCATGATGTACCCATGTGTCAGTCTGTGGGAACTCATTCCCAACCATGACGTATTGGTACATCAAATGTCGGTAAGGGATTAATGAGGGCGTATTCAGGTTCAGTGCCTACTGCAGCATCAGCTGTAAATACAGCCCTGCCCACAATCTCTCTGACTCCGCACGGCTGTTTTACCACAGGTGCGCAGAGTCAGTCAGCAGCTGCATACTCAGTGCAGCTGCTGGTACAGGGAGAAGGCAGGAGAGATCGTTTCCCTCCTACCTTCTCCCTTTGTATGTACAATGCTCGATTAGCACTGTAGTGCTCATCGAGAAGTTCCATTTACACAGTTCTAAAATTATGTCGGCCCTTTAAGGTATGCCGTGACGCTGATGTGGCCCCCGGTGAAAACGAGTTTGACACCCCTGGTCTAAGCTATCCATTCCTGAACATCATCCAGGGCAGCTCTTCCACAGATTCACAGCTCTTATGGTAAAGAAGGTTTGTTACTTTTGGAGATTTAACCTTTTTCTCTCCAGGCGGAGGGTGTCCCCCCTTTTCGTTTGAGGGGGTTTCACATAACAGCTTTTCACCATGCTTTTACAAGATGGGATATCTAGGAATAGGTAGGACACTGATAATAGACACCTGGACAAAGGCACTTGTTTTTGCAAGATCTTTAACATAAAAAGGAATCCTTGTAGTGAGACAACCCCTTAAATGTACAAATTAATCATATCTGCCCATAGTTGCCCTCTGTACCATGTCTAGTTCCTTAACATGTCCTGTAAACTGTAGCACAAAACTTAGCTGCTTATTGCAGGTGAGGCTGCACCAATACCTTGTACAGCGTTAATATTATGTCCCTGCACCTTGTTAACAAATGTGATGCATTCATCCATGCAGGATTGTTTTACTTTTTGGAGCTATTAATTTACATAACTGCAATATTTTTTTTTGTTCTCTGTTTTTAATAGCTCATGCCCAAAATGACCAATTTAATACCAGCTTGAATCTGAGTGTCACGAGCGGCGCCGCAGCCAGGCTGCGGACGCGCTCGTGTCCCTCCTATCCCCGTTGCGCCCGGGGAAAGGAGGGACACGAGCTCCCTCAGGCGCTGTCACTTACCTGACCACGCTCCTGCTCTGTCTCAGCCGTCTGCCGGCCAATGCGTGCGTCCCCGCTCCCTAGGGCGTGCCGGCTCTGTTAAATTTAAAGGGCCAGCGCGCCGGTAATTGGTGTTGCCGGCCGCTGACCCTATATAATGGCTCCACCTCTTCCTTGACCTCGCCGATTCCATAGTGCCCATACCTATGCGAGGAAGCCTTTTGTCACTCCGTTTCGTCTCTTCCGTGTACCAGTTCCGCTTACGCCCGTCTAACGACCACGAACCTTTGCTGCCTGCCCTGACCTTCTGGCCCGACCCCGACTACGAGTTTGCCTGCCGATTCTGTACCGCGTTGTGCCTTGGCCGCCTCCGCAAGCAAGTCACATCAGGGGTAGCGACCTGGTGGAATCCCGCCGCAGCAAGTCCATCCCGCTTTGCGGCGGGCTCTGGTGAAAACCGGGACCCACTTAGACTCCGCTCCCTGGTGAGGCTTCTACCAATGCTTGTGGCGGTCCAGGGGATCCACTAGCCCAGCCCGTTACACTGAGCAATAGTTAATATGCAAAACTGCTCTAATCTACTAATCTTTTTATCCAAAATGCAACATGATCGAGGTGTGGCACATCCAAGCATATTTATTATCCAGGGCTGGAAATCTTAACCAAAAATGTACCTGTGTGTTTTGTAGTACACTGAAGAAACATTTATGGAAGAGGCTTAGACTGCAGATGTAGCAAGCTTCAAATTAAAGGGTTTTCTTAAAGTTTCTGCTCTGCATTTGGTTCCTGTTCACTTGAGCAATAAGTTTAATGTTACTGCTAGAGGACTGGCAAGGAACAGCGGCACCATGACCAGTGAGTACAAGATTTTTTAACAGTCACAGGCAGGTCTTCCAAAAAGCTCAGAAAATCCTTTTAACTGGTTGTCTACAGATCATAGCGTATAGTATAAAGTGCTGACTAAAAGCTTGGTGCTTTGGCAGGGCAGCTTCAGAAAGTCCCATATTTCTGCCACTAGACTGTGTGAAGCAGGGAAAATGCCCTTGTCTGCTATGTATTTTGAGTTATAGACCTGGAGAAGGTCCTTGTTTGGAGTAATTGAAGTTCAATCCCGCTCCAAATCTTGACTTACAGAGGCTCAGAATGTGCCACCTAGGAGTTTTTTTTTTATCAAAGTTGTGCGCGCTTCAGGCAGGACTGGCTCTCTTGATCTCAGCCTGGAGAGGATCAGGCACTGCTTGCCAGTGGAAGTCAGAGCCAGAGGACACTGGTATGAATGTTATTGTTTATGGTGCTGGGAAGTAAACTATGGTTATTGAGGAATGTTTAGTTGGAGGCTCTATGGTCTAGGGTTTGTATTGTATATATTGTATTCTGACCTGTTACTGTCTGCCGAACGAACAATAAAACTGGCTGAGGTCAGTTTTAAACCTAACTACAGTGTTGGAATGCCATGTACTGCTGTGCTACACTCCATCTAGGCAAGCAGACAGTGATCCTTAGAGGCAATTAATCCCTGAGATGTCACATAGGGTGTTTGGAGGTAGGCAGAATCCTTTCCAGTGTACTTTTGACACAGATAAAAATTTTTGAAAGCATTAAAAAAAAACAACTACAAAAAACAAGTTGTAGTCCACACAATTCAGATTTTCAATTGGTCGGATTTCCAAACTGCCGTTTCTACAAAAAACTTGTACCATGTTCACTAATCCACCATACATTAGCTTAGGTAAAAAAAACCCATCCCAAACATTTCTCTGTTGTGTCTGCATCCAAACCACATAGAGATGAATGAGACTCGTTTTCTGAATGTAAATCCGGCCCAAAAAATACCTAAAATCCACATTAAAAGCCTAAAAATTTGTCAAACAACTCAGATTTAGGATTAAGAATCCAATGAGTATTTTAACAGGTGTTGTGTGGGCTCTCACTGTTAAGATAAAACCCCACAGTGTGTTAAAGGGAATGTGTCATCAAAAATGATTTATTGTTTAACTCACATTTTTATGTTAAACACATTTTTAAAGAATTTTTTTAATATATTTTTTTTTTTTCCATATCACTTTCAATATTTTTAGTAATTCTTAAGTCCTGCAGTTTTCACTTTGGCCACTAAGCCTAATAATATCTGACACTTCCTGTTCTGTACAGAAAGATTCTCAGTTGTCTGCTCATTATCAGCACAAAGAGGGTCAAACTGAAAGGAGACACCAGTGTGAATAGATAACACAGGATCCACCAGTCACAAGAGGAGATGTCACAGTTCACCCTTTCACTTCCCTGCACACTGATTTCTTCCCAGGTCACAGAGCATGACTAGAAAACTCACCTATAGTAGTGAATGGGACTGAGTCAGTCTTAAGTCGCCTATCTGCATGAAGCTACTGTAAAGCATCTCTCTGACTGCTGTTAAAGCAGTGCAAACAAGGCCTTGTGGCCAAAGTGAAAACTGCATAACTTAAGAATTATTAAAAAATATTGAAAGTGATATGAAAAAAAAAACAACCAAACATTCCTAAAAAATGTGTTTAACATACAAATGGGACTTAAACAATGACTCATTTTTTGATGACACAATCCCTTTAAGTAAAAAGATTGTGATTTGAATGTTTGTTTGATGACTGCTACATCTGTTCCTCCACATTTTATACTTTGGACCCCATTTATAAAAACAAATGTAAAATAAAAACTGTACTTGCCAATAAGAACCAGTCAAAGTGAAACAACACAGTTATGACAAAATGGTCCAGATATGTAAAACTTTACTACTTTGCTATATTTTGATCTGTCTATAAATGATATCATGTTTTAGTCTTCATTTACATCAAAAGAAAAATATTTTAATTTTTTTTTAAATACATTTGTAGTTTTTCTGCAAACCAGTCATGTAATCCAACATCATGACCTTATCACTGTTCTCTGAACTCCTATAGACTACTAAACTAACAGGGAACCAGAAGATTTTTTTTAATACATCTTTATATGTGAACAGGGGACAATCTGAAACAATGAAGATAAATCAAAGTATTTTTGTCTGCACAAGGATTTGCCTTACAAACTCCGAAGATTAATTAGAAGAATGTGTCCTGCTGTCTAACAATATATCACCCACTAACATGTCTGAATACATAGATGTTATTTCTGAGTTGTGTATACAAAAGCATTGGTGATTTAAAAAAATGCACTGTACATTATTATTCCCTAATATTATACAGCAGTTAAGTGCTGTAAGTATTATAGAAACCACCAACAGGACAACGTAACACTAGATGTCTCCATCCTTTGTTAATTGTCATGCTATTTATAATTGTAATAGCCATAAAACAAAGTGAAAAACAGGAAGATGTCAGGATTGTTAATGTAATTGAAGAGAATTATGTGTGATTTTTTTCTGATCCAGATCTCTAATTTAGAAAATATTTGGCATTAGTGCGAATAGTGTTCCGTTTTATAATTTACATCAGACATAGTTATCATGGGAATGCTTTGCAGCGTCCCCCATTGTCAGTAGATTAGCTATAAAGCCAGCATTATGAAATAAAAGCCTTAAAATTTAATTTTTTTAGTGCATACATAAAAATATACTAGAGGAGTCCCTATGTGGGTCTGTCCATCCTCTCTGTACCCTCCAAATGATCAGTCAGGGATTTTGTGGGTCTATTGGACTCAGTGAACTTGAATCACTTTTAAGAACAAAGGGGCTGCAGCACTCTGTAGTGTGCCCATACATCTCCATCACTGTTCAGAGGTCATTGCTGTTGTGGTTGAGGGAGAATTAATTACATTGTGATTGATGCAGATTAAAGACCTACCTTAAATTAAAACATTTAATTACCCCGGTACTTTATCATTCCATTATGGCCAGTACCAAGTCTGTTATTAATCTAACTTCAAGTATTAGTATCAAAGGACCACAAATCACAGCTAAATGTATTCTTGTGGAAAAATGATTGGCAGCCATCTAAGCATGACATCCATGTACGATAATTGACAATTTTTATAAGGAGTTGTATATACCTAAGCAAACTACAGTATGTAATTACTGTGCAGTGCAGCCAGATATATAGATGACATCTTTGCTGTCTGGCCTAGGGATGCACCATCAGTGATGAGATTCTTGGAAACAAACTCTAAAAAAACATACAGTAGAACATTCAAATGTTGAGATCATTTATTTTTGACCCAAGGGTGAATGTACAGAATAATAAACTTGTGACAGATTTTAAAGAGATTGACCAAAACTATCATCCATCGAGAGTTATAAATGACATGCTAATGTTATTTAGTCACCATACCTATTTTTTTTGTTTGTTTTTTTCCAGTTACTTGTTTTTGTGTTGTCATATTTTGAGAGCCTTAATGTTTTAACCTTTCCTTCAAAAGATTTGAATGAGGGTCACAATCTGCAAATTCCTCTGCCTCCTGCCTGCATGCAACTGTGTGTTCGATCCTGGAGTTTGGAATTTGCTTCTGCTGTTCAGCACTGCAACGGTTAAAGAGAACATGTCACATAGTTTTTGCCCCCCTGGCTGAGGACAGAACAAGGTAGTGTCAGACATGCTGTTTCCAGCGCTGTGTCCCTTATTCTGTAAGATGCTGTAGTTTTCGTGTATTTATGCTCAAATCTGCAGTTTTCAGCCAGAAGAGTCATTCGAAGAGTCCTTCAGAGTGTCAGTTTTTTTTCAAACCCGGCTAATCAGAGGTTAGCCCCGCCCACCTCAACTGACAAACCTATTACTTTGAATAGGTAGAAACATGTGAATAACGGTCAGTGGGCGTAGCTAGCCTTTTGTGGGTGGAGCTGCTCATGAATAAGATTTAAGGGGTAAATGCTCTAAAACTGCTGCATCTTACAGAATAAGGGGTACAGCACTGGGAACAGCAGGTCTTACACTAGCTTGTGCTGTTCTCAGCAAGGGGGGCACAACCTATGTGACAGGTTCCCTTTAACTCCTGCAACTGGGCTGGTTCAGGTGTAGCCTATCCTCTTCTGCTAACTCCTACCAACATTCTGTGCCTGAGTATTGGTGTTGTTGGGTTAAGGCCTGCTACACTGCCTCAAGCCCTCTGAGTCCTGTCTTTGTCGGGTTTCTGTGGAGTTCCTGCATTCGCAGTAGTGCTCCTGTGCCATCCCTCCTGGCGGAGCCATGTTCCTGTGCAGTTTCTCCTAGCAGAGTTCTGTTCCTGTTCTATCCCTCCTGGCGGACTCGTATTCCTGTGCTCTCCCTCCTGGCAGAGTTCGTGTTCCTGTGCAGTCCCTCCTGGTGGAGTCCGTGTTCCTGTGCAGTTCCTTCTGGCAGAGTTCGTGTTCCTGTGCTGTCCCTCCTGACGGAGTTCGTGTTCCTGTGCTGTCCCTCCTGACGGAGTTCGTGTTCCTGTGCTGTCCCTCCTGACGGAGTTCGTGTTCCTGTGCTGTCCCTCCTGACGGAGTTCGTGTTCCTGTGCTGTCCTTCCTGGTGGAGTTCATGTGGCTGTGCTGTCCCTCTTGTCCTGTGGTGGTCCAAGTCTCCCTGTCCTCATCTGCAGCTCCCTGATGGGTGACCCCTAGGTCCTGCCCCACTGGACTTTCGCACTATATCAATTGTGGTTTCCGTATCTAGGCCTAGGCCCTACATCCCTGACTGCGATAGGTAGAGTTCTGCCTCCGTGGTCCCAAGGATCCACTTGTCCACTTTACATTTGTTTCAAGGGTTTCCCTTGGTTTCATGTATTGTTGTGTTTGCCTGAAAAAGGCCTTGAAATGTACCAATGAGGACTTTATTTTTCCAGGACAAGCTGTAGTTTTAAATTGTAGCATGTTGGGGTATATATCAGATTTTTATCACATTTATTCCGTTATTTGTTGGTGAGAAATGAAAAACAGCACCTGTCTGTTGTTTTCTGTTACAGTGGTTACCATCCCTTACAAATGACAGGTTAAAATTATTCTGTAGGTCAGTATGATTTTAACAATATCAAATTTATATAATTCCTTTAAAATTTTATGACTCCTGCACAATATTCCGGTGATATTATAATGCATCACTACATTATATTTTTTATGTGCAGTATTCATATGTTATGATGTCATTGTGTACATTATCCCTGCATTGTAACATCGCTGTGTGCATTATCATTGTTCTTTGTCTAAATGGTTACAATTGGTGGATCTTCCTTCCAGGGACTGCATGTCCATCTCTATACCTTCTGCACCATTCAAGTGGCACCCCCATTTTCTTCCCTGCTACAGCAGGCCTAATTGCCAGCATTCCCAGAGATACTTACCTGTAATATTGCCCATGTAGTGCTCCCTCCAATGGAGCCCACATAGCACTTTTAAATGTCTTCCTCTTTTTCAGTAGCCAAATATCATCACTCACATCTTCCAGGGCTGGTTCCTTTGTTTAAATGGCAGAGTTGCTACACCGCATAGAGGCTGTAGTGTTGTTCTGCTGGAGGTGACATGGACAATTGGCAAAAGCCTTTCAATGCCCTGGCAGCTACTTCTTTTACCATCCTCCCGCCTGATTTCAGCAGTTTCTCACTGATGTGTATAATATGAAGTTGTTTCTCAAAGAACTTACATCTAATCTTTGCAACTGCTGATTGACAGGTTTCTCCCTATTACTGTGCATAGAGAGAAATCTGTCAACCAGTGGCTTCAGGGTGGGGAAATGTGCATATCATGAATATTACTGGACTGTCTGGGCAATGCAAAGTAAGTTCTCAGAAACAGCTTCATACTGTATTAACACATAAGTGACAGGCCAGGGAAATCAGAGTGTCTGTCACTACTTTGCTGTTCCTAGAGAGGACAGCATAACTAAGCTGACAGGTTCCTTTTAATTCAAAAGGGTTTCATAAAACTATTGCATAAACTAGGAATTAGGAATTTCAACCATTTTTTACATTTTCCTTCCATTTTCATATTGGACGAACTAACATAATAATAAATATAAGGATCATTTTAAATGCCTAAAGGAAATACTTTGAGCCAGTGATGGCCTAAAGTCTGGAACTCACCATGACCAAATGTTAAGTTTCCTTCCCTAAGGTGCTTTTCCAGGTCTTTAATGCAGCCACCTTCAACTGATAATTCTTTGTGATCTCTCTGCTTTTCAAGTTTTTTTTCCGCAGAAGAAATGCAGCTCAATCAGGTTGACGCCAGATGACACTTTAAGGAGCTCTTGGGTTGCTTTTGTGGTATGTTTTTGGCCATTATCTATCTATACATCTACATTCAATTTATAGTCTCATTGACACTAAACACCAGTGGCCTATTGTGAGTCATATCTGCCCATGTCATAACACTCCCTCTACCATGTTTGACAGATACTATACTATGCTTAAAATCATGAGTCCTTCCTTTTGTTCTTCATACTTTTATCTTCCCTTTATTCTTCTACAAAGTAATGTAGTCTTATTTGTCCAAAGTTTAATTCAGCCTTTCTGTTCTTGAGTGTTACTAGTGGTATGTCTAAACCCTCTGCATCTACGTTCATTAAGGTGTCCCTTGATTGTAGATATTGACAATTATATGTCTAGCTCGTAGAGTTCTTGACATATACAAATGTTGTGAAGAGAAAATCCAAAGGCCTCCATCATTCACCTTCTGACAGATTGCTTTGGTATAACATGGCTTTTATTTAAACATGATTAAAAAATACATCTTGAAACACATTACACACCTGTGACTCCGACATGTTTCAGCATTATACCTTAGTCACAGTCATCATGTTGGGAAGGGGTTTTTCTTTAACAAGTAGAATTCTACAATTATTCACTTTAGCTTTCCATGCGAGTCTAGTCCTTTTCATGTTGCCGAGTAGCTTCCTTCATTTTAAAAATGTATCAAATTATTGATTTTACCACTTCTAAAGTGTCTGCTGTCTCTCTGATAGATCTATTTCTTTCCCCACTCTAATTATATCCTTCTTCACGTGCATTGACACCTCTTTGGACCATATACCGATAGTTCCGATGAACTCCACTCCTTATCTCCTTTATTTGTCATGAAATAATTAGATAACATGCCACCATGGACCATGTTTATCAGTCAGTTTATTAGCCTTAAAAGGGTTGTCTCACTACATTGATTCATCTTACCTCAGTCCTGTTTTCTTAGTTTAATTTTGAATTCAGGGGCGTGTTTACTGGCTTCTACTAGGCTGCAGGAGAAGACAGGTCTGTAGCGACCAGCACTAGCAACCTATCAGGTGAGATAGAACAGGTCTGTAGCTATAGCGACCTGAGAAGCTGATGCAGCCCATACAAGATGGGATATCTCACAATAGGTAGGATACTGTTAATAGACATATATTGCAAAGTGACTTGTTTTTTACAAGATCTTTAACATAAAAAGCAATCCTTATAGTGAGACAACCTCTTTAAAGTCTGTTAAAATGGAGATAATACTGTATGTATAAAATAGCTGTAATTACTAAAGGGTTAAGCAATATTTTTGTTAAACCCCTTTAATTAAAGCTGGAAGTCTACACTTTATTCATATATCGATATAATTGTTTCAAATCCATTGTGATTTTGTTTATAGGATAAATTATGAAAATAGTGTCACCGAATACTTCTGGACCTGACTCTATATGTTCTTGTACCATGCTTTTGTTATTGACTGAAAAAGGCTTTTTGAGGCTACTTGGTCTTTTGTAACTTTTTGAAGATTTGTTGTGTTTTGGAAGATATTTGGTACCTTGACAATTTAGATTTCTATGCTTGTAAGTTACAGTAACTAGAAATACCTAAGGCATTTTAAGCAAGTTGGTATTAAAGTTTGCTTTAGACATTTTCAGTAGTAAAACCTATCAAGCCAAAGTAGTTTAGGTGTCCTATAGATATGGAGGTCCAGGCCTATGGATACCATATACAGTATATAGTTATGGAGATCCAGGCTAAAGTCCAGGCTTATGGTTACCAATATGACTTTCTCACAGTAATTTATAAACAGGGTAGAAAATACATTTTGAGGAGATCTGAAACTGCAGAGAGGACGGTCAGTCTAAATGACCTTCAGATATGTCATAAATACTGAATGGAGTCTAATCTTAAATTGCACTGGTGTCCAGAAGAAACAGGCTTAGTATAGTAAGTAAACTTTTCAGAACTGTTCATAGATAGAATCCGACACAGTATTCAAAGCAAATTACCATCGAACAAATACTAGAACACTATATCTGCTATGATATAAAAGAACATTCTTTAAGCTAAAACACCATCAATTCTGACAACGAAATGTGCCCCTTCCTGGAATAGTTATCTCTTCAAATGAATGTCTTGAAATGAATACTATAATTTTCAACAAGTGTAAACATATGTACAGGTCAAACACGCTCACCAGGAAATTGAAGGTTTTTCTGTTGGACTCCAGTCTGACAGTGACTACCTTGTGGTCTATGGGCCTTAAATGTCATCACTTCCTGTTATATACCAACACTTAGACCTAAATACCTGTCTACATATAGAGTAGAGAATACCTTTCTACATCTAGAGCTGAGAATACCTGGCTACATATAGAGCGGAGAATACCTGGCTACATATAGAACTGTCAGATTTTGTGTTTCATGATTAATGAGAAATACTAAGGATCCATGGACCGTAAGGAGGTCCCAGCGTCTTTTGGAGCTCACATCAGTTCCTTTACTTATAAGGTTTTCCCAGGTTGACATTTTTACTCCGCTATGTAAGTGGTAAACCAACTGTGGCTAAGAAGACCAGTGGAAAGGAACTGTTTATAGTGTTTTAAATTGCGCAAAGTCAGATTTTCAGTATGATCTCAACTTAGTACTCAAGGGTTTTGTGGTTTTCCAAAATTAAATAAATGTGTTCTCTCTACTAACTTTCAAAGTCTCCACTTGGGTTTCTTTGAAAACCTTGTCAGTCAGCATTATCATGGATGAAAATATACTGTATGCTTTTCATTAAGGAAAATATGTTAAAGCTAAATTAGAGGCTTTTATACACTCTTTCTAAAACAAATTTAGAAGACAACTGTGAACTGTTTATTCTTAACTTTAAACAGGTTCTGACCTAAATGGGATCTTTACTTAATTGTTCTTCTTTCCTCTATGCTCCTTAATGAAAGGGAGTGGAGTACCATGAAATATGGGAGCTATGAAATAAAACATGTAGTAGTTGAATCATTTAGCATCTGGGTCTAAAACATAGATAACAGATACTTCACTACATGTTCTCTTAATGGGAGTGAATGAGAAGTGTTTGCAAATGTGAAGTCCAAGCTTTGTGCTATGTACAGTTATTGGTTTTCTTAGTCATACTATACTCTATACTCATACTCATACTCTATAGCTATAGAGCCATTTATTGAAACCTATACATAAAATCTACTGTTTGATGGTTGCATATATTTTCAGACTAAAGCATCAATGTCACTAACAGAAGATACGTGTTCTAAAACATTAAAGGCTTCCTCTTATCTGAGAAAGTTATGACAGAAATAGCCCAATTCACGGGATTCAGCCATTTCCAAATTAGGTTCTATCCGTAATTTGGAAATAACTGCCTATATGCCACAGATGTCTCAGATAGCAAAATCTTTAATATTAAAATTATTAGATTAAAACCTTGCACAAAAAGATCCAAAAGTGTCTCTTTGTTTGTCTCATAATGCTCAGCTATTGTCTGTGGGGAAACCTGGCAGTAAGAGTTTAATCTCATCCTGAGAGCCGATTATAACTTTTTCGCTCTTCATTTTTTTCCTCCCTGCCTTACAAGAGACATAACATTTTTTTAATTTTTCCATCTATATAGACATACAGGGCTTGTTTTTTTTGTGGGACAAGATGTACTTTTTAATGGTGCCATAGACCAGACATCCTCAAACTGCGTCCCTCCAGCTGTTGGGAAACTACAACTCCCATCATGCATTTCTATAATGTATAACGGTGGGCATGATGGGAGTTGTAGTTTCCTAACAGCTGGAGGGCCACAGTTTGAGGATGTCTGCCATAGACCGTACCATATAATATACTGGGAACACATCAAAAATTTCTAAGTTGTGTAAAATGTGAAAAAAATTTTATGCCGTTTCCTCTTTGGTATAAATGATGAGTAATATGTATATGCAGGTTGGTAAAATGCCAGCAATACCAGATATATATGTTTTTTTTTTAATGTTTTAGTATTATTAAGAAATACAGTCATTCTCTATTTCTTAAATTCGTCCTGCAGCGCCATTTTCTGCGACCTATAACTTATTTGTTTTTCCACCTAAAGACCTGAATGAGAGCACATTTTTTGTGAACTGGAATGTAGTTTGTGTTGGTACCATTTTGAGATACATATGACTTTTTGATCACTTTTTATTCCAAAATTTAGGGACGAGAAATTATCTAAAACCCAAATTTTTGACATTTTGGAATTCTTTTTCTTCAAAAATGCTCAGTGCACGGAATAAATTATGTATGTTATATTTTATTAGATTGGACTTTTATGGACACAGTGACATCAATTATGTGTAACTTTTATTTGTAAAATGGCAAAAGGGGGGGGGATTTGAGCTTTTATTATTTTTTTATAGTTTTGAAACTCTTTTGGGGGTACTTGACCACTGGTTCGATCGCTTGTACACATTATATAAATAGTGCAGAAAGAGATACCAAGATGGTGATTTTATTACTTCCTGCCTAGGGCTATGTAAGTCTTTATTAGACTTCTAGCTGCCCAGGTAACTGATTGGCATCCCACAATCTCATTGTGGGGGTATCAATTGCAGGTAGGAATCATGCGCAGTGTGACGTCTAAGGGGTTAAACAGCAGGGATCAGAGCAGACTCCATTCCCTGCTGTTAGTGCCGTGTGTCAGTTGTAATTAGCAGTTAGCACCCGCATTCCATGTAGCGGAGTTACTAAGTAAGTCTGCTACATAGGACATTACCGACAATAGGATGTACCTGTATGTTCATTGTCAGTAAGGGATTAATATCCCTACAGCACCACCATTAAGTTTTACACAGTGTGGCTTGTCTGTATAATGGGGACAGAACAGGTCCTCCTGAACATTACTCTCAACTGTTCCCAGTAGATGAGGATCCTAAATAAAGGTTCTCACTCACAAGAGTATGAAAATGGGTGTTCTCAACCTGACAGTCCATTTAAGCATTATCCATTCAACTCTTGATGGGTGTATCTGGCAGGATGTATGCCAGGCATGAATAATGAAGTATAGAATGAATAGCTATAAAACTACAAACTTTATGTTGAGGCATAGGAATCAGATCTAAATGAATACAACAAACTACAAAAGACAGTACATCATCTACGCAGTAACCAAAGGCTGCATTAATTGTAATTAGAAGAATTTAATTCCAACTAATCTTCATTAACAATAGCGTCTTAGCAGTGATTGAATGTGATTTCCACACTTTCTATTCAACAGTATTTTCTACAGAGACATGGGATTTGTATTGTTTCCCAACAAATTATTGTGACTATGGAAGGTAAGCGTAATTCTACAATATGAAAAATAATTACACATGCTAACTCCACCAGAGCCAATGGATATATTTTTTATATAGTCCAGAATATATATAGTCTTTTATCTGGCCTCGAAAAAATTGTTTTTTATCCAATTCAGAATATATAGACACAAAGGTCTCAACTATACAGTAGCTATAGAAGCCCAAGCAGTTGCTATGGGGCCCAGAATATGAGAGTGCAGACTCAGGAACCTACCAGATGTTTGTAGAGAATAATAAGTTAATGGATCTCATATATCTTACACTACTAAGTTCTCTGATACATAGTGCT
Source organism: Phyllomedusa bahiana (assembly GCA_025379985.1). Lineage (NCBI taxonomy): Eukaryota > Metazoa > Chordata > Amphibia > Anura > Hylidae > Phyllomedusa > Phyllomedusa bahiana. Next base: position 65,708 of record JAODAL010003227.1, read on the forward strand.
GTATTTCCTAACTTTAATTATTGCTACTTATGTTGCTGTTTCAGTTTCCAGTCCAGGTGGTGGACCTATCTTAAAGGGGTTGTCCAGCTCCTATAAGGAAGAAATACTAAGATTCTGATGCTCATTTAAAAAACAAACTATACTTACCTTCCTACTCATCTCCGTTCCAGTACGTGGTCTTCCCAGTCTTCTGTTAATTCCTTCTTTCAAAACGGGGACGTCACCACTGCAGCCGCTGATTGGCATGTTTCCCTGCTTACATCTCCATTCAGAAGTGAACAGCTCAAAATGGTTACGTAAGGGAGCAGCAAGTGAGTGCCCCTATTCAGAAGAGGAAGAAAGTAGACAGAAAACTGGAGAGAGGCTGCGATTGGAGGTGAGGAGGGAGGTGAGCATAGGTTATTTTAATTGGTCACAAGCAGCTTAATATTTATTTTTTGGAGAAACTGGACAACCCCTTTAATTTACTAGGAAGCCCTTAAAATGCTAGTTACACCCCTGCTTCATACCGTACATTTAAAGCCCTTATTAAATACCACAGTAAAGAAGAAATTATGGAAGAATTCTACCAAGTGGTGGTAAACACAGAAATGAGGTATTTTTAATACTATTTCATGGATATCCAATTTAAAAAATGTAACATGTAAAACATATAATAAGTCTTCAAAGAAGACCGTCCCTACTGCTTGTCTGCTTATATAATGTGGTAAAAGCTCAGTAAGCAGGAAAGCAAAATGTTTCCATTCATAATAAATAATTACAGTTCTATAGCATATGTCGTCTCTATGCTCCCTGCTTTTGTCTGCGCAACTCTTCAGGGGGTGTTTCTATACCAATTTGTATGGTAAGACATATTTATGTAGCTTTCACACCAAAAAGTGTCTCAGTTCATGCGTTGTTATTCATGCCATTTTCATAGTGGCGAGGCCAAGACACTTTTTTGGCACACGGGCAGTTTATCTTACGATGCGACACATTTATAAAGTGCTGGGAGATACTTTGAAACATAAGCATCAACTAACCTTAGTGCAGCACTACCTAGGACACTTTCCAGAAGGAGACTTTTAATACATTTGGGCCACTGTTTTTTCCCTTTTTTCAAGCCATCAGTTTGTATGCATTTTGCAGCAAATGGGATGGTGTTACAATGGGTAACCAATTTTCATGGCAACAACCGCTATGATTTCACTATGTTTTTTATTTACTCCCACCCGTTACTGTGTTAAAGCTTTTACCACCTAGCTGTACAAAGTTGTAATAGGTGTCATCTGTTCAAGTTTATGCAGCACTACTGTATTTAATGATGGGGATACAAATTCTTTTAGGCAGAGCATATATATAAGGGTTACTATGTGGCAGCCTATGGTTCTCTTATATGAAGCAGCAGGGACCCCAAGTACACATGTAATAAATCTGGGCATAAGGCTTTATGTACTGAGAAATATCTCGGCAATGTAAAATGAAATGTATCAGCAATAGTAGGATATATAAAATATAGTAACAACTATACTCATGGAAATGTTTGGAAATTCATATTGAAACCTTTGAAATTATTTTACCTATGAGTGTCAAATAATGTTTCATAGTTGCATAGTTTATTAGTTTGTAAGACTGAAAAAAGATATGTCCATCTACACTGTGTTCCAAATTATTATGCAAAATGTGTTAAGGAGTGATAAGGTAAGAATTTTTTTGTTTGTCAGTTAGGGCCGTTCACACGGCTTATTTCACCACGGATTGGAGCCGTACTGCGCGCCGGATTTGCTCTGCAGTACGGCTCCAATCCGTCGCAGTAATTCCAGTGGATTCCGTCGCTCCTTCCCGCTCGGCGAATCCGCCGGGCGGGGAGAAAGTCACCTGCACATTATCCAGGCACAATACACGCCGTGATTAATGCAAGTCTATGGGGCCGGCGGGCAGCGCCCCCGCCCCTTATTCAAGCGCAACTCGCAATTACGGCTTGAATAAGCCGTGTGAACACGGCCTTAAACTCATTGATGGTGATGTGTGTCAGGGCTCTTTATATCACTGAAAGCATTTGCAGACACCTGTGTTAATTAGTTTGGCAGGTGTGTCCAATTAAAGGCAAGACTACTTAAGAAGGCTGTCCCACATTATTAAGCAGCTTACATTTTCAGCCAAAATGGGAAAGAAAAAGGATGTGTCGGCTGCTGAGAAGCAACAAATTGTGAAGTGTTTAGGTCAAGGCATGACTACAATCAACATTGCCAAGACACTTCATCGTGATCATCGCACAATCAAGAAGTATGTAGCTAATTCACAGCACACGTGTGCGTGCTGATAAGGGAAAATTGAGGACTCTTTCCAACAGGCAATTATGTCATGTTAAAAGAGCAGCTGCAAAAATGCCTGGTCATAGCAGCAGACAAGTTTTTGAAGCTGCTGGTGCCTCCAACGTCCCCCGAACAATAAGTTGCAGGGTCCTTCATAGGTATGCAGCTGTGCGTAAGCCATCTTGTCGACCTCCTCTATCCACTGCACACAAGCAGAAACGGCTCCAGTGGACCAAACAATACATGAAGACTGAGTTCAAAACTGTTTTGTTCACTGAGTGCCGTGCAACGCTCAATGGTCCAGATGGATGGAGTGGAGGATGGCTGGTTGATGGACACCCCATGCAAACATGGCTACGGCGGCAACAAGGAGGAGGTTGAGTAACGTTTTGGGCTGGAATCATGGGGAGAGTGATTGTCGGCCCCTTTAGGATCCCTGAAGGTGTAAAGATGAACTCCATAATGTATGTGGAGTTTCTCAAACAGCACTTCCTGTCATGGTTCAAGAAGAAGAACCATGCATTCTGCAGCAAGATCATTTTCATGCATGATAATGCACCATCTCATGCTGCAAATAACACATCTGCATCTCTGGCTGCTATGGGCATAAAAGGGGACAAACCTATGGTGTGGCCCCCATACTCCCCTGACCTCAACCCCATTGAGAACCTCTGGAGCATCATCAAAAGGAGTGTCTATGCTGGCGGGAGGCAGTTCACATCTAAGCAACAGCTCTGGGAGGGTATTCTGTCCTTATGCAAAACAATTAAAGCAGAAGCCATCCAAAACCTGACAAATTCAATGAACGAGAGAGTTCAGAAGGTCATTTCGAACAAGGGGTCCTATGTGCACATGTAACATCACCTAGAATAAAGTTTTGACTTGAAAACTGTTTGATTTCAGTTTGTAATAACCTGCTAATGCTTATAATTTCACAAATGACCATTTTTTTGTTTGTTATAAAAAGGAAAATGTTGAAAACTCTGCTGTGCATAATAATTTAGAACATGCATTTTGAGTGTATTTTGAGGTTTGTTTTAATAAAATATACTGTTATCATAGGCAGTTTGTTCAAAAACCTTTCTATTATACTCTAATAGTTAATGACTGGAAAATTACAATGACTGCAATTCATATAGGTAATTTTGGAAAATAAGAGAAAATATTATTTGCATAATAATTTGGAACACAGTATAGTTCCACCTATAGTCCTATAGTGTTGATCCAGAGGAAGAATGTTGTAATGGATTTCAAACGTTTTATCGCTGTGTTGAGCAAGAGCATAGCTGTAGTCTTACACTATCTCTGATTTAAGAGATTCTACCTTGATTCACTCACAAATTATTTGCAAACTAATTGGGAAAAATGTATTCTCTCTCATCAAGCTTCTGGGAATGTGATGCTTTCTTGTTGCCAGTACACAAGTGATACATTTTAAACATACATAGCAGTTTTAATTTGCTTAGGGAGCGTTCCAGTAGCTCAGATATCTTTGTTCTGCTATTGCTAGAAATAATCCCACTGCTCTGAGCAAAATACCCAGAGGTTGGCGTGATATGCTTCACTCGCTGCTTGTAGAACTGCAAATCTCCAGATTTAAAGCTACTGTGTGATTATACACTGAGAAAACCCCAGAAGTTAAAAACCTACTTTTGTCACACGATGTCAGAAAACATCAGTTGCCTGAACATCTCCTGAGCATTTATGTTCCTGGTTAATATTTATAATATAAAAATTTGTACTATTTTTTCTGCATGTCATCCTGTTAAATGAGAGAATCCATCCAGCGCCTTCTTCTCCCAATAATAATTACACTAAAAGGCATCATTCTAAAAGATATATTTAAAGGGGTTGTCTCGCTACAAATGTAGGGAACACTAAATGAGCTACAAGTGATATTATCACCTCCCTGGCTCTTTCTGTTCCCTCAGTGACCGACCTGTTTACTCTCTCCAATGCTGTTTGTTCTATGTGATAGCAGTGAGTGATGTCATCACACAGGTCACAGCAATTCTGTGGCCAGCAGTAAAAAGCTTGATTTATCTAAAGTAAACAGCACTAATTACAGGCTTTTGTTTGAGAGATCAGATAAAAACTCCTGCTCATAGTTTCAGAGAGCTTCTGAGCTAATCTGAACTAATTAGCAACTGAAAACACAGAGTTGAATACAAGGAGTGAATGCACAGAGTCTGACCAGGAAGTGACAGAGTAAAGCTGCATTATTTCATTCATTCATCTATGAAACTCTGTGGGGAGACAACCCCTTTAACCCCTTAAGCCGAACGCCTGAAAAGTAGTTAATGACCAGAACATTTTTTTAGTTTTGGCCTCCTTGCGTTTAAACAATTGTAACTTTTTTATTTTTTCAATGACGCAGTTGGATGAGGCCTCGTTTTATTCGAGACAAGTTGTACTTTATAAGGGAATAGTTTAAGTACACTTATAAATAATTGCAGTATTTTTTTTTATTTTTTTACAAAAATTTTTTAGTTTTTTTAATTTTTTTTTACACCATTCACATTTCACACTTAATAACTTATTAGATTAATTCTACAGGTTATTACGGTCGTGTGGATACCAAATATGTGTAGGTTTTTTTGTGCGTGTAATTTATGTACAATTATTTTTTATTAAATATTTATTTTTATTTTATTATTTATTTTTTTTTATTCTTTTTTTTACACTTTTTATGGTTTTTTTTGTACTTTTTTTTGACTCCCATGAAGGGAGAACTGTTTAACATTTTTTTTTATTTATTTTTTTACACTTAGTAATGTATTAGCATATTCATATATGCTAATACATGCTAATCTGTGTCAGTCTGACACAGGCAGTGATTAGGACAGCACACAGTGCATCCTAATCACTGGCTTCTTACACAGACAACTCTGGGGCCATGCTAGGTCCCCAGAGCTGACTGTGCAGCCGGTCCCTGAGCTCTGTCGGGTGACCGGGCGTTCCGATCACCCGACAGAGCCGGGGGATCCCTTTGATTGCGCTGCGGTAACGCACCGCCGCAATCAAAAGGTTAAAGCATCGGGTTGCGGAGGTTTCCTCCGCTCCCCGATGCCTGCAGGAGATGCTCTGGGATCGGGGCTGTGTAGTTCAGCCCCGATCCTAGCGCAGCTGTGGCGCCGGGCGCCGCAAACCCCGATGTCTGCAGCGACGTCAAAAGACGTCGCTGCAGACGAACGACCCGCACCGGCCGCCGTCAAAAGACGGTGCGCGGTCGTTAAGGGGTTAAGATCAGTACCAATCGGATCCTGAATACAGTGCACACCTCTATGGATAGCATTGCTTCTAGGGGGACTATGGCATTTAGCACACACTATGGTTAAACCCTGTAGGGCGATTCAAGCCCCAATACGTGACTTTGTACACACGGAATTGCCATCTACAATGGTCCCTCAACATACAATATTAATTGGTTTCATTGTGTGTTGAATCCATAACTCTATGGAAAACTGGTAATTGATTTAAAAGCCCCAAAATATCGCCAATGTAATGCAGAATGAGGATTAAAGAAAATGAAGAAGATTACTATTACAGATAAAGCGAATCGTTACATGTAACATCGGAATGAGCTGCCTGCTGGAAGTTGGAAATTACTTTTTATATTGGAGCTTCTTTGGGTCATGTACTTTATACAATAATGTACCATAAAACAAGATAATAGAGCCCTCACCTGGTGCCCAAAGGAGCCGCTCATCCAGTACAGGACATGTAGTACCGCAGTGAACATGTAGAAAGGCGGCACTAGACCATCAATCACTGCATGCCCTTCACTAATACAGGAGTTTTACATATAAGATGTTCATAATAATTGGTTGGATCTTCCATCATTCACATGACCTGCAGATCGGCAGTGTCTGTGACATTGTATGGGGAGTGTGGTTTCAAGATACACTGTACATAAACTCCAATAAACAGAGGTCATGGAGAAAGGACATAGTTTTTACACCAAAATCAAGTCAGGCTGTTAATCTCTCCAATAGAGTTTAGATACATCGTTCACTTATCATTGTCAATATCAGGTCTTAAACCCTTCACGGAAGAACAATAATAATACATTTATGTTTTACCAACTGGATGTGTGGGCACACCACTATAAAATATCTCTAATGAATAGCAGTAGTGGATCCACTGGACCACTGCAATCGGTGGTATAAGGTCCTGGTATTCACCAGAGCCCCCCGCATAGCGGGATTGACTTGATGCAGCGGGAATCCTACCAAGTTGCTACCCCTGATGCGACTTGCTTGTTGAGGCAGCCGAAGTGTAGCGTGGTACAAAGTTGTTAGGCATACTCATAGTCTGGGACAGGCAGGAAGGTCAGGACAAGCAACAAAGGTTCGTGGTCAAGGGACGGAGGCAAATGGTTCAGTACACGGTAATACTAGCAAGACACAAGGAACGCTTTCTCAATAGTCTAACCGCACTAAAGATCCGGCAAGGAAATCAGTAAGGGGCAGGGTTAAATAGGGACAGCGTCTGGTGATAGCAAATCCGATGTGTTGGCCCTTTAAATTTGACAGTGCCAGCCGGAGGCGTAACTTGAAGCTCCTGTGCCCTGGTGCAAAAAGGAAAATAGGGGCCCCCCCACCTACCATGTGCCATTCACAGTACTGGTGTCATCTTATGTGGCAGAAGGGCTTTTGGACCCCCTCTGGCTGCAGGGCCCAGTAGCGACTGCTTCCTCTGCACCCCCTGTAGCTACGCCCCTGGTGCCAGCGCGTGTGTGCCCTAGGGAGCGAGGACGCACACGCCGGGAGACAGAGGCGTTGGCTGGAGCACGGACAGGTAAGTAATGCCGGGACTGGGCAGAGGAGCGAGCACACCCATGGCCCGACATGCAGGTCGCAGCACCACTCGTCAGCGGGACACGGGTGCAGGGGCATCGGTGACAGTATCTCTATTTATTGAAAAAGAATTATTTTAACTTACAAATACATAAAATGTATCTACATTCCCTAAAATCTGATAACAAAGTGTCAATAATTTGCAACCAAATTTGCTCAATAAAATATACTTTTCACATATTTCCTTTAACTTTTACAATGCTAACAGCCTATTGAATACATTATTACAGTGTTAGGCTCACGTAGACCCTCTATGGAGCTTATCATCACACCTATTTATTGCACTATACACTCTGGACTCTGTTCTATTCCTCTTGGCTGTTTAGAGTATACATTAGAGCACACTGGATGAGACAAACTGAGCTCCCTGTTCATCTGCTTAAGAAACGTAGGTTATGTTTTCATGGCCGATTCTGCACAGAATCCACTTCTAAAATCCATGCTGACTCAGCAAGGATTTTAGACACAGATTTTAATTGTAGAAGCAACTTCCTCCTGTCACCACCCCTTTCGGGACACTTAACCCCCTCTATTCCATAGCATCTAAATGTAGATAAATTGCCTCAATGAACACTAGAAAGTTCCTAAGGCCCCTGAAAAACTAACACTCAAAGAGTTAACTGCATCTGCTGCATGTTCCAAATAGTTTTTTTAAGGGACGTATTGTACGATCCATATAATTCAACAAGTATCGATCCACCAGTTTAAGTAATGAGTCTCTGTTTTTCTGAGAGACTCATTACTTAAACCAGTGGATCGGCCCCCTGATCCTGGAAACTCTGGTCAAGTTGTCACGTTTTCTACCTGTTACAGTGATCAGTGTCAGCAGGTAGTGCAGGTTATCAAATAAAACCTTCCGATTTTGTACCAGAACAATATGCTTGCTGATATTTCACAACAAAGCTGTCAGTATGTCCCCAAAAAAGGAAGGAGCTTGGGCTCTCTATTGTCTCCTAGATTACATAGAGTAAAACATAGGGCCACTACTAACTGGCTAAACATTTGCAGGAATTAGAAGTGCGGCCGCAGTCGTAGTTCTGCTTGTCGTTATATATTGGTCACAGACAAGATCACATCACTATATTCATCTTGCGTTTTTCCAGTCAAAAGTTCTATCTGTTGTGACATTGAGTTCATAATTTACACAAACTGCATTCTTGTTGAACTATGTAGGTTGTACAGTATGTCCTTTTAAAAAAAGCATTTTGGAACATGCAGCAGATGCGGATAACTCTTTGAGTGTCAATTCTTTAGGTGTCTCTAAGCACTTTCCCAGTGTTCATCAAGGCAATTTATCTACTTCTAGATACTATGGAATAGAAATGGTTAAGCATCCCGAAAAGGGTGGTGACAGGAGGAAGTTGCTTCTACAAAGAGAAGCTTTTTGCATATGGGAATGAACTATAAAAATGATCTATACATTTACAAGGGTGCTTTAGTGCTTTTTCTTTTTTTTGTACTTATTGTTATATTTAATATTTAGATATTTAGAGTTTATATATATTTTTTGATTAATTAATTGAACATTTACGAGTCAATGTCATGTGATTTCTGTGCTGCCATACTGATTGGTCTATATGTTGTTTTAAATGTTTTTCACACTATGTTGGTTTATGCTATAACTGAGGGTGGAACACCCGAAACACATCAGCTTAACTACTGACCATACTAATTTTTATGGATTCATAATAAAATAATTTTGTATTTTTATCCCTGCTGGATTATTGGACTTGTTTTGGGGGCTCCTGGTTTGTTTTGTGCTCCTCACAACTTTGGATGTTTGCTACAAGGTGAGTTGGCCTAGTTTAATATTTTTAGGCACCGATTTTTAATAGTAGAAGTGGACTAGATTCTAAATTTAGAGATAGATATTCCAGTGTGAATTTTCTATCGCCAGATTCAGCGCCCATTGATTTATGCCACTGCTTTTTTCAGCATCTGCACTGACACACTGATTTTCCATTTAAAACAATGGTTGATGGATTTCAATTAGATTTGGATGTTGAATTTGGGTCAGATTCAGAATCCAAATAAGCCTTGTAAACATAACCTTATTACTGTAATATTGTACGTTTTTAAATGGGTTTTTTGCCTTAAAAATTGCATCCTTTTAAACCTCACCTGTTTTACTGCAAAATTGTAGTGTTTTTAAAGGAGAAAACCCACCCTTTACAGTCCCCTGGAGATACCATGATAAAGAACACATGCAGTCTTTTTACCTTAACGGGGAGTTTAACGTTCTCCTTCCCCCTCTTTAAACACATATGTGCTGATTGTTACACCCCGGACTTAGCAATGTATTTGTAAAAATGTCCAGTTTGAATTTGAGGAAAGTCTCTTTTGACCTAGTCGTTTTTAAAACTTATGAGTGCAAATCATCTTTAAGCAGATGTATATAACATTGTGCAAAGGTATGAGGCAGGTGTAGAATAAAATGCTGCAGAAACAGGAGAACTTATCATTGGCTCCAAATTTATTCTGCAGCAGTATAATAACCCCAAACATACTGCCAATTAAAATAAGAACGTTCTTCAGTGCAAATAAGAAGTCCTGGAAGGGATGATATGGTCCCATCGAGCCCTGATTTCAACATCCTGGAGTCTGGGAATACATGATGCGACAATTAGGATCTGATCAGCCTACATCCACAGAAGATCTGTGCTTGCTTCTCCAAGATATTTAAACAACCTCCCTGTTGAGTTCCTTCAAAACCTGTGGACAAGTATATCTAGAAGAACTGATACTGTTTTGAAGGCAAAGGCTGGTCACACCAAATACTGATTTGATTTTGATATTTGTTTATTCACTTTGCTTTAGAAATAGTAGTGTTAATAGTTTATTTTATCAATTATAAAAATGAAATCTTACTTTGCAGCATTTCTTGCACACCTGCCTAAGCCCCGCAGTAGCCGCACTCTCGTCTCTTAGGGTATGTTCAGATGATTTCTAGCAGGCTTATAGTGACTAGTGTTGAGCGATTGCGTTGGCTATCGAGATCGATCGATAGTCGATAGTCGGCCACTATCGATAAGGTTTTTCGATAGTGACGTCGATTTATGAGCGATGACCATTAAAGTCTATCTATGGAGAGCATCAACACCTACATTATTAACACCCAAACAAGGCGTAGAAGCTTAAATTAACATCCACAACAGCAAAGGATACGTGCAACATCTTAGCACAACAGTAGGGTTAAAAAAGTCACAGAAAAAAAGTCACAGACCATTTACTACCCTGTCTTGTATACCACATGCCTGACCCATAACATGCATCACCACAAATTGAAAAGTCCAGAAGGTCTAGTATGATTTGACCATCATCTTACTTGAACTGGACAATTGAATATCCCGTCCTGGCCACAGCATAGCCCCAAACCCTGCATGACCCCCCCATTTAAAAATCCGGAACAAAAGGAGTCTTTCAACCACCATTTTAGTTACACTGTACTTTGACTATACCTGTCCTTGGCAACAGCAAGAGACCATAACCTTCATGACCCCCACATTTAAAGTGCCTGAAAAGGATTCATTAACCACCATTTTAGTTTCACTGGACATTGACTATACCTGTCCTGTGGCCACAGCATGACCCAGGGCCGGATTTACTAGAGGGTGCGGTAGGAGCCCCAGGCTGGCGTCCGTCAATCTATTAACACGCAGGTATAAAATGCCCTATGACGCAGCAACGAAAACTGTCGCTGAAGCAGCGACGGACGGAAGTGTGAGACTCAGCCTTCCTCATACACAGTCAATACCTGGGTAAGCGCTTGTCCCTCCGTATGAGTGTGGACCAATTGAGCTTGTCACTTGAAATAACTTACTGGTGGTTAACCTCTCCTGTACCAACCCAGTGCCATTAACATGGCTATTACTTTTTCTCATTTTACTCAACGTGCTTGGAAGGAAATGGTCTCTGTTACTTGTTCTCTGTCCCGTGCTCCATACTCCATGTCCTCTGAAAAACCTACATCTGGTCAAGTTTCCTTACCTCCCGTTGGTACAATTTCAGAGGAATTTTTTTAACAGCTATTATGTACATCAAGTTTTTTAGTACTTAATAATTCTAAAAACACATTTTTAAGATAGGAAGAATCCCCCACCATGTCTTTGTTTCTCTTTTTTTCCTTGTAATAAATTTGGTTGTGTCTCAATACATGGGATTGATAGCTATGTTAACGATCTTGCAAAAACAAGTCCATTTTGCAATATGTGCCAATAAACAGTTTCCTAACTACCTATTCCTGTTTCTGACAGCAACATCACCCTTGAGCCACTCTTGATAAATTGTTAAGATCAAAATGTCTGTTAACACAACATTTTTAGAATAGACCTCTAAATAGCTGCATGTCACAGCAAAATGGCAAAATGTCCCCAAAAATTCAAAGCATGACCCTTCGAGACCCACTTTGGACAATTGTGAAGAACAAATTCTGTTAGAAATCAACATTTTTTAGAATAGGACCTCTAGTATAAGCTGCATGTCACAGCAAAAATGCCCTCCAAAAATCAAAGCATGACCCTGAGCCGACTTTGGACTATTGTGAAGAACAAATGTCCGTTTAGAAACAAAATTAATTAGAATAGGACCTGTAGTATAGCTTCATGTCACAGCAAAAGTCCCGCCAAAAATGTCAAAGGCAATGACCCATAGAGCCACTTTGGAAAATTAGTGAAGAACAAATTGTCTATGTAGAAACAACATTATTTTCGAATAGGACCTGTAGTATTTTGCTGCATTTCAAAGCAAAATGCCGCCAAAAATTCCAAAGCATAGACCCTCGAGACACTTTTGGTCAATTGTGAAGAACACATGTCTGATAGAAACAAACATTTTTTTATAATAGGGACCCTGTATATTGCTGCATTTCAAAGCAGCATGACCCAAAAAATTATAAAAAATGACTTCTCATCCACTGTTAAAGATTGTGAGGGAGAAATGCCACTTATGAAGCCACATTTCTGTTCCAAAGGACCCATGATTAATTGCTTATCTCTCAGCTACGATGACCACCCAAAAAATTATAAATATGACTTCTCAGCCCCTATTAAAAATTTGTGAGGGAGAAAATGCCACTTAGGAAGCCACATTCTGTTCAAAGGACCATAATTAATAGCTGTAACTCACAGCAACATGACCACAAAACTATTGAACAATCGAAAACTTCTTAATAAAGTGAGTAAATGGAAATACGGTGTTGCATGAAACCATGCTGTCTTTACCAGTCCCCTCACACAGCAAAACCAGGCAAAATGAACGTTTGTAAAAAGAGAAGTAAAAATTGCAGTAAGAAATGAATCTTTTAAAAAAAAAGTTTCAAAGGACCATTTCTGTTGAAAGGAATGTGAAGTAGACCGCAACTAATCGGTGACCTCTTCAATTGGGCCACAACATCATCAAGATCCATGCCTGATTCATCTTGATGAAGTCAAACGATCCACATATCTGATGGAAACCGGAATGCATTGTCAGTAATGACTCCTTCCAGCAGTGCTGAAGGTCCGCTCAGATATGACGCCAGGCTGCTGGCAGGACAACACCTCTATGGCGTGATGAGCACTCGGGCCATTCGTCCACTTTATGATAACCCCAGAAGTCTATTGGGTCCGGAACCACATGCAAAAACATCGGTGTTTGAACCAGATAGTCGGTGCACATGAATCTTAATCTGATCTTCTGTGTGTATGGATGTGGGACCTGCATTGCATGCGTTGGTGAAGGTGGTAAACAAAGATTTCCAGAGGTCACCCATTAGGCTTCTCACCCGTTGCCTGCTGCTGCCGCTACCTTACTGGCAACTCTACTGCTGTCACATCGCTGATGTAGTTCCAACCGAGACATTTTGGGAACGTGAAAGCAGACGTCAACAGATTTCTCCAGTTGCTCAAACAGCAAGGTCCATGCCATTTCCTGCATTTAACTCTCAATTTGGGTGGGTGAAGGAAAGTGCTGATTTTTGTTTTTGTATACCGGGATTCAAGGGTGGCCACCCAGTAACTGTTGTTCATTTTGATGGCCTTAATGCAGGATCATTTGGAGGAAAGGGAAGCACCAAGCACCATATGAGAGATGGGAGCCATGATTTCCCCAGCCCTCTGGTACGCGGTGCACTGCAAACTGACTTCCTCAATCTTCCTCTCTCCCGCCGCAATTCGCATGCCAACCTCTTTCAAGGCAGGACTTCGGGTAACCCTCGTGTCTAGGAATACCTCCTCCTCCACCACCACCTCCAACCGCTGCCTGCTTACTTGCCTGACAGATTGCGATCCGATGTTACGTTACTAGATTCACAGGGCCCTGACCCAGCATCGAACAGGCCTGGACCGGTCCAGAACTGACGATCCCTGGGCAGCGTGTTGTCCGCCAGCACTGAAGACTCTCGCACCTCTACCTCCATGTGCTAACCCCCCTCATTTGCTCGCTTACCACCTGCATTTCGCACCATTTTCAGAAATATAAAAATTTGAGAAGGAATGGAATAGTTTTTGGAAAGTCTCTTATTAACAAGACGCAAATCACAGCTATTCTCAAATCCCTCTAATCAAAACAAAATGCAGGATTCAAATTTTAACTCAAGGTGACTATCACAATTACTGGACTGGGCAAAAGTCAAAAAACCGTATCCTTTATGTTTTGGTGATAATACAACGGTATATTTTGCACCGTTCAATTCACCTGTGTGAATATAGACTTCTGATTTTAAGATATACGTAGATGCTGCGTCAATGAACAAAGCTTGGGTGTGCAAAAGTCGAAAAACACGTAACTGTTATGTTAAGGTATAATAAACGTATTTTTTGCACCTATTCCAATTCCCCGTGTGGTGAACATAGAATTGTGCTGTTTTAAGATTACTAGATGCTGCTTCAATGAAAGCAATGCTGGCTGCTGCAAAAGTCAAAAAACAACGTAACGTTATGTTTTGGTATCAATAAACGGTATATTTTTGCACCTTCAATTCACCTGTGTGAATATAGAATTGCTGTTTAAGAATTTACTAGATGCTGCTGCGTAATGAACAAGTGCTGTTGTGGCGCAAAGTCAAAAACCAACCGTAACGTTATGTTTGGTAAAATAAACGGTATTTTTATGCACCTTTCAATTCACCTGTGGTGAATTATAGAAATTGCTTTTTAAGATTTACGTAGATGCTACGCGTCAATGAACAATGCTGGGTATTGCAAAAGTCAAAAAAACACGTAACTGTTATGTTTTGATATAATAAACGTATTTTTCACCTTTCAATTCACCTGTGTGTGAATATAGATATTGAGCTGTTTTAAGATTTACGTAGATTCCAGTGGTCAATGAACAATGGCGGGTGCGCAAAATCAAAAAACACGTAACTTGTTAGTGTTTGGTATAATAAAAACGGTATTTTTTTTGCACTTTCAATTCACCTTTGTGAATATAGAATTGCTGTTTTATAAGATTACGTAAGAATGCTGCGTCAATGAACAATGCTGGTGTGCAAAATCGAAAAAACACGTAAACTTTTATGTAATGATATAGATAAAACTGTATTTTTTTTGCACCATTTCAATTCACCTGTGGTGAAAATATAGAATTGCGTTTAAGAATTAACGTAGATGCTAGCGTCCAATGGAACAATGCGAATAAGGGGTGTGCAAAAGTCAAAAAACACGTAACATATTGTTATGATATAATAAACGAGGTATTTAATATTGCACCTTTCAATTCACCTGGGTGAATATAGAAATTGCTGTTTTAAGATTTAGTAGGTGCTAGGCGCTCAATGAACTGTGCTGGTTGTGAAAAAGTCAAAAAACACTTAACTGTTATTTTTTTATATAATAACCGGTATTTATTGCACCTTTCATTTCATCCTGTGGTGAATATAGAATTGCTGTTTAAGATTTTACGTAGAATTCTGCTCCAATGGTACCAATGCTGGGTGTGCGCAAAAGTCAAAAAACACGTAACTGTGATGCTTTCGAAACGATACAACGGTATTTTTTGTCAACCAAACAACCTGTGGCTGACTACAAGATTGCTGGATTGGTAAATTTACACATGTCAGTGATATATCAACAATCACAGGAGTAAAGGTAAAATTGAAAATGACACCTATGCAGAAATGTATACTGATCAATAAAATGGAGTTTTGCAACTAACAAAGATACCTGCAGAACTAGAAATTGATTTGTATCCAATAGTATATACAGGCTGCCCAATATCCAGGAAAATATTTCAATAGCAAACGTTTAATAATAAAGATATTCCACTACAATGTCTACACGTAAGTCTTGGTGAACTTTAACCAGTTTCTTTGATAGATAGAGCTTGTCCTGTTGTTATGTCCCGCGGGGGCCCCCACCCCGCCGCTCCCACCGCCGAGTGTAATTAAACAGCGGTATATCTGCATTAAAATACTCTAGCTAACTACATAAAATCTTCAAATCCTCTAATCTAACTAAATTGTAAGGATCACAGCTAGATAGTAAGGTTTCTCTGTGCAGAATAGACTAATTTCGCTGAGCTTATGGCCACAAGGCAGAGCGCAGGTCCTATCCCTATGAGACGCTGAGAGACAACTGAGCTGAAACAGGAAACTGCTGTTCTGATGTAAACGAGTCATGTGAGTTTTTCCAGCAATCGCAACCAAACACATCCCAGACATGACGTCGCACACACATCTACACCCTGCTCCTATCTGTAATCTGATTTTCTGCCCCAAATTACAGGAAGCGGCCGAAAAAGGCGCGATCTTAATAGATGATGCACCGATTATTAACCTTAATTATCACATGATCAGGAAACTTCATCGAACCATAAAAACCTTGCCGATTTCAACTTTGTCGATAAAAATCGCTCAACACTAATAGTGACGCATACTGTGCCCGCCGCTATACGCCTGCTGCTTTAGAAGTACGTGCCGGCCAGCCCATACTTCTAAGGCGCTCCAGCCAGCCCTAATCCACTCTTACTCACAAGTGCCGGCAAGAAGGGACATGTCACTTCTTTCTGCTGGTGCACAGTACACTCCGGGTAAGACGACGGGTAATCATAGCACTCATTGAGTGCTATGATTTACTGTGTTTGCGGGGCATACTTTGATCATATAGCAATGCAATTATGTCCCAAAGTACGCCCCGCAAGTATGCCGTGTGAACTAGGCTAAGATATAATAATTGTGTACGTAGGATTAGATCTGCAGGGGCTTTTCTATTACTTTATATTAAGACATGTAAGCTTATCCATCACTATACATTGGGCCATGCAGAAGAAATTGTATGATAAAGATAGTGGTATGCCATAACTGTAACTATCGTATTCCATAAGATTACTCCTTTAGGTAATGTATGAAAATATATGCCAAACAGAGAGCCAAGTCAATTCTGACCTGCACAACAAAGTCGGCTTTCATATCATTTGAAGAGCTCACAATGGTCTAGTTTCCTCTGATTGCTAAGTCATCTCATTGACATCTTAAAAGACATTGTGGTCAGTGAAATACAACATTCAGGACCAGGGCCAGCTCCAAACAGGACTCCACATTTGTTGGCCTGTGAAGATGAGCAGCTGGTTCATCTCTTTTGAAGCTCTGAAACAAAAGCTCCATAGTGGTTGGGCTTAAAATCATTTACTAAGATGAATCAAGCAAAAAAGTATTACATTGGAAAGCCATAATGGAGTTTAAAGGCTTGACATTTTTTGTTGTGTCATTCAACATGTCCTCTAAATGCTTATCTTAGATTTATAGTTTTTAATTACTTGGTTGTAATATTATCAAACAATAAAACTTTGACCATAATATTAGTAGTGTAATGAAAAGCAGTTTTCACAAAGATAGTTTAAGCAAGGAGACATTAAGTTTTTCTTGCTAATAATGCTCAAATAGGTCTTTGTTTGTTTCAGCCAAACTCATCAAAATATTCAAGATTTTTGTCCTGAACTAAAATCTTAGTAAACCCTTTTGACTTTACCACATTGTTTAGATCTATCTACTGATGGTATAAAGACTGAAGACTTGTAGACCAAAATTCCAGATCACACATCTGTCCTGAGCAATAGCTGTGTGGGTAAAGATGTGATATCACTATGGGGGTCTGAATTTGCTGCACAGGTGTAAAAACTACTACTTGAACACCATATCATGCCTTCTACCCACATAGCTATCACTCTGGACAGCTACATGGTCTGGAATTTACTTACCATACTTAGGGTTAAAGTTAATGAAAATTTTCTGCTAATTCTGTCAAAATTAGATTCGGGCTTAACCAAATAAAATCACTGGTATTCGAGTTGAGTTTGACCCAGACCAAAATCTGCAGCACAACACTACCTCTTACCTATTAATGAATAACCTTTCCTGTACGATGCTGTGGTATTTGAGGGGATATAGCAAAACTTCACATTATAATATGTTAGAGAATTGAATACATGGCATTTCCCAATATAATGTTATTTGATATTTATTTTAGGCCGATTAATATGCTAATATGTCAATAAACAGTATCCTATAGTCTGCTAAGAGTATCATAGTTAAAGTTGTGAAAATAAACATTACCTTTTACATTAAGCACTCACAAAGTGTCCCATCTTGGAACCCCATCTTCAGCTATAATCTACTGGGAAACCTAACACTTATTCTAAGTTCCACACGGCTTAAACTGGACTATCCGCCCCGTATTTCACGCCAAACTGCTGCGCTTAATACGGGGCGAGATACGTCCAGTCTATTGGTAATCCACAGTTCTCAAAGAGAACCTATGGATTACGTCTCCTCTCCCCCTCCGCCGCTCCGCTACAATCTGGCAATAGGGAGAGAAGTGAAAATGGCAATTAATCCCGCGTGAAATCGCGCCATGAATAATGAATGTCTATGGAGCCGGCAGGCTACCTCCCCGCTCCCGAGCACATAGCGTAATTGCGGGCGAAATACGTCCCCCGCAATTACACCGTGTGAACATAGCCTAAGGGCGACATGTATGAATGGTTCTGTTCATGCGTGAATGTTCGCTCTATTTCTAGCCAGGCACAATCCAATATCAGACGCTTTACAAAGCGTCCGCAGCACTTTATAAAGCACACTCATCCTTTGTTAGAGAAAGTCCATTGAGTCGGTCCATGAGTTGAAAACTATAGAGCAGACGGGCCATTGCACTCGGTGCGTTGCACCTGCTGCAACGTTTCAAAGGTAAACCCTTTTTCTTCAGGCGTGATGGCTATGTAAATGCTTTACAAATTTTGATACAAGTAAAGGATTTTTAAAATTTACCGCATACGAACTGTTCATGATTCATCACAACTATCTATAAATGCTCACGAAAAAAAATGGCGACTGAGCGACAAAAATCATACATGTCGCCCAAGGTGTTCAATTTCCCCGCAGCACCACCACAGAGGAAATTAATCATTACCCAATGCCCATGTAAATCAAAGGATTATCTATGTAATGTTGGATAGGACAGGCTTTCCAAAGCTAGAGATTCTCTTTGTAGCCACTTTGCACACTGAGATAAGGATCCTAAACAGGACATCTACTTCTATCAGGGCTCGTCCAACTGATGAGTAATTCAAGTTTGAAACAATGCAGATTCCGATTTGAAATACTTGTTTAACACCGAAAAGAAAACCTTCCCCTTAGACCTCAATAGAAAATACACGTTGTAATTCATACAATGCATATTTTCTCGGTTGTTTTATTAAAAAAAAAAATTAGAACATGTTCATTCTTCCATCAGATTCCACATAAAAAAAACTGCATCCAAAACATTTGTATGTTGGATCCGTGTCCAAAACCCCATACAGATAAATGAGACTCGTTTTCTGATGTGGAATCTGACAGAAAAAAAAAGTCTTAAAATTCACATGAAATAGTCACTGAAAACCGTGCTGTTCTTCAATAGTGGAAAGCAATGAGAATCCGATGAGTAAATACATTTTACTCATCATCTGGACGTACCCTCAAAGGGGTGTTTCCACCTGTGTAATTTACAAAGTTCCTGTAGTCTGTTCAAAGCAATGCTGCATAAAAAGGGAGTTCATTTATGCATACAGCAGCAGGACAGGCAGCGCATCAGTGATGTCATTGCGTACATGTGCACTTAGGGCTTTAGAGCTTACCCTAGAGTGTGAATGCATTATTCCATACAAAGTGTATTCTACCTTTTTCCGCTGAAGAGATGTTACCAGCAGAGAAAGCAGAATGAGAGCACTTCCTGATAGTTTACTATTTTAGCAGCAGCAACAGATATACACTACGATAGAAGGCAACTCTGCACACAGAGCTCCTTCAACTCTTAGTAAGACCCAGTAAATCCCAAAAAGCAAACTTAGTACATCTGTCCAACCTGAAATATTGATTCATTCATTCAAATATTAGATGCAAAACGTAAAATACTTGCTGTTAATGGTACACACCCTCAAAGCGTCGCACAGGTGTGATCAGCCGCCGGTTGGACTGCTTCTCCCCCTATTATGTATGGAATATTTGGATAGTGTGCAGATACACTACTAACAGCAAGCATTTTACATCTAATATTTGGATGAACCAATAAATATTTAAATTTGGATGGATGTACTAAGTTTGCTTTTTGGATTTAATGTGTCCTGACACACTTGCCTACAATCATTTCGCTGTGATAAGTGCTGGGGCTAGGCTGGGAAGGAATGCACATGTGCTCATTATGTCCATCCCCGAGAAACCTGGCCGACCAGTGATATTTATTCTGCACAAGCAAGCCAGCAGGGCCGGTCAGATCCACTGATGAGCTGTACAAAATGAAGATTTTTTTTACCTTTTTAGGCTGATAATGGCCTAATAAATGTGTATACACTTTATTGAATTTTTAGGTGTTTTACAGTCTGTGTTTTCATATTATTTACAGCATTATGTCTAAGGTCAAAAGTGATAATGGTCTGTTCACACCACCACCCCTTCCTACCGAGATTCCCCGAACATAAGACACCCTCAAAAGTAAGACATAGCAGAGATTTTTGGTTGAATTCCCTAATATAAGCACCCACCTAATAAAAGACATACGGTAAAACATTGCTGCATCTCCCTATAACATAGGCTGTCCCTAAGGGATGGGCAGAAAGAATGTGGAGTGATGGGGGCGGGTTGTTTCCCAAGCCCCCCGCACACATGTCCCGAACATCCCAGGACAAGGAGACAGAGAGTACATGAAGTAATAGAGGGAAGAGGGGGGGAGAACAGAGCAATGATAACTGACACCCACACACACACATCTCCACAGGATGGCTGATGGGCATGCTGGAACTTCTATCCCACAAGTCCCAGCATGTCACATTTGCCATCCTTTGAGAAAAATCACAGCACTGCAACAAATTCCTTTACATGCATATATCCCTTGGTTTGGTGACTCTAAACTTAAGATATATACGTACATACTACACACTAGTGTAGCATGCTAAATTTAAATTCGTGGAGAAAAATAAGACTACCCCCTGAAAATTAAGACGTAGCACATTCTTTAGGTTCAAAAATTAAATAAAAAAGCGCTGTCTTAATTTTCGGGAAACAGGTTACTAGAGTGGATGGGTGGTTACACTATAGGAGTGGTGGCCTTCTGGCTAGTGCACATGCTCAGTAGATAATCATCTTTTGGGCATGCGCACTAGTCAGTCATCAGGTCAGCACTTCTATAGTAAAGCGGCTCACCACCACCCCTCCCTGAACTACTTTGTTTCGAGGGTAGTGGGCGGCTACAGTATAGAAGTGCCAGCCGGCCTCCTCACTAGAGTGCATGCCCAGCAGATTATAGAAGCCAGCGCTTCTATAAACTGAAGCCACGTAACTACCATCTGTATTAGTAAGGGCTGATGTTCTAAACGGAACGTCATCAATTATGGCCATAGACATAATACTGTAAATAACATAAAAACACAATGTAAAATGCATATAAATTCATTAAAGTGTATAAAGGTTGTTTTGGTCATAATTAGCTTAATTAAATAAATAAAAATTAGGGTATGTTTACACGGCATATTGGGGCACGTATTGTATGCGCCGCAATGCGCCAGGTGTTTTGGATGTATGCGCTGATTAGTGCGTACTTCCAAAGCATGGGAGAGCTGGCACCCAGCCGGCCCCATTCACAATTGACTTTTCAATTCTCTCCCCCCGGCGTACAAAACGGTTGTATCGTACGTCTGGGGAGACGAGGCGTAAGTCATAGTTCTCTATGAGAGCTATGAATTACCAGAATTGCGGCATGCATTTCGCGTGTATTAGAGCGCAAATATGTGGTGAAATGCGCGCCACAATTACGCCATGTGAACATACCCTTAATAAAAGTGGTGGACAACCCCTTTAACTAACAATTCCCTAATAGAGTAGATAAAATAAGTTTTAAAAACTAGAAAATCTCTTCGAAAAGGTTTTCTTATAAGGACAACTCCCAACAATAACCATATTGGGAACGATCATCTCTTGCTCTGGAAGACCAAGCTTTTCCATGTCTTTCGAGCAGCATGTAATTCAACAAATGAATACTACAATATCCTTCAACTTATGGAAAAATGTCCCCTATCATCAGGTATGCAAGAAGACATCAGCTGATCCCCTTAAATTCAGAACAGAGGAGAATGCAATAAAATGCTGCCCAGCTGTTCGAAGGATGACAGATAAGACCAATCCCGCTGAGATCCCTTTGTGTTGCTGAGGCTGTTTCCTAGCAACCTGAATTTGCAGCTGCAGACTATGCGCTAGACTACGGTAATACATGCACATGTAAAGGAGGGAAGGTGTGGCGGCAGAAACCAGCGCTACTTTGCAGACATCCATTGCTATGGAAACATCTAGAAACAGGATGAAGGCTACACTGGCAGTGCCAAGCCTGATGTTACGAGGTTGAAGGCTTCTGCTCTGGCAATTTCCAAGAGGTTTACTTACATTCAATGGGTGTTATAGTAAAATAATGATAATAGAAGTCAGTGGTAGCTTTCAGCATGATTGATCTTCATTCAGCCCCTGGGACTGTGGATAGACGGAGGTTTATTTGCACAGAAATGTTCTTACAGTGCAATCAATAAATGTGCTGAATACAATGTAGCCTTTGACCCACATTTATCAGCAATCACATATTTTGCGCCAATAGGATTGGAGAGGGTAGCTGGAGAGAACTGCACCTATGGTAATTTAATAAAGGGCCCCACTTCTTGATAAATGTGGTCTATCTTGAATGATCTGACTGAATTCCTTCTTACACCTTCCATTTGCACCTCAAATTTAAACAAGTTGTTAACACTTATTATTGAGCCTAATATGTTTACAGCTCATTTTTCTCTCTGGCTTTCATTCTTCCAGTTATATGTTCATATGCAATATTGCTGCAAATCTTAGTTCCAGATTTTTTAGCTATTTCACACTACATAACACTGCATAAACTATACCCAAATAGGGGGCTTATGTATGCAATAAATGCATAGAGTGTATGTTGATAAATAATCATAGCATACCACACAGATATAGTAGAAGGAGTACTTTATGGTCAAATTGCTTATGACTTTAATGTTAAAGGGGTCGTCTCACTACAGGGATTGCTGCTTTTAATGTTGAAGATCTTGCAAAAACAAGTCACTTTGTAATATGTGTCCATTAGCAGTGTCCTACCTATTCCTAGATATCTCCTCTTGTATGGGCTGCATCAACTCCTCAGGTCGCTATAGCTACAGACCTGTTTGATCTATCCTGATAGGCTGCCAGCACTGGTTGCTATAGCTACAGAACCGATGTCCTCAGCAGCTCATCACTGCAGGCCAGTAGTAGCTAGTAAAACCAGTAAACACGCCCCTTAATTCAAAAATAAAACTGACAAAACAGGACTGAGGTAAGATAAATAAACCCCTTTAAGATAATTCATTTCTCTTCCTAAGAATTAAAGGCGTTTGTCGCACTACATTGTTTCATGTTACCTCAGTCCTGTTTTCTTGGTTTCATTTTGAATTCACGGCTTTTACTGGCTTCCACTAGGCTGCAGTAGAAGCCAGGTCTGTAGTTATAGCAATCAGTGTTGGCAGCCTATCAGGATAGATCAAACAGGTCTGTAGCTGTAGCGACCTGAGGAGCTGATGCAGCCCATACAAGAGGAGATATCTCAGAATAGGTAGGACACTGTTAATAGACATACAATGCAAAGTGATTTGTTTTAGCACGATCTTTAACATAAAAAGCAATCATTGTATTGAGACAACCCCTTTAAAGGACCTCTTTGATAAAAACCGCTATAACAAATCTACAGTTGAGCAACATTATTATGATCACTTCCTAGCATGTAGCTAATGAAGGAAGTCAAGTGTGGTAAGCTGGCTTGACGGGTATGTAAAGTGTGTGATAGGCCGTTTGCACACATATCTCTTGTTGCTGTCATGGGTAAGTGGATGATTTATCAGAGTGCAGAAAGGTATAACTACATACCTTAGCGAAAAGAGTGGAGTATGTCTAAAACTATGCAGTTTGTGATCTATTCACATCCTGTGGTGAAAGTGTATTGTTAGTGGACAAATGGCACCACTGCAAATAAGTGACATGAAAACTGGGGACATCATGTGCCATTGATGTGAAAAGTGAAAGTCAGCTATGAAGGTGCATAAAAGCAGACTGACATGCTACAGTTGAGCAGCCCACCACCAAACTGAACCAGAGGGCTACCAGATGGGAGTAGTTCAGTGTAGTTCAGCGTAAGCTGTGTATGGGGGCTGCAAAGAACATGTATGGTTACTGCATCTCTGCTTATACAGTTGCATCAGTAGATAAGGCTTACATTTTCACAGTTTCTAAATTGAATCTCTTTCTAATTGACAAGGGGTTGCCTTCTCTGATGAGTCATATTTTCTGCTTCAAACAGATAGGCATTGGCGTATCAGGTGAGAAACATAAGAGAACAAATATCCTGCAACTATTGCTGGAAGAACACAAGCTAGTTGTGTCAGTGTTATGATCTGAGGGATGGTTTCTGGGCCACTAATCCATGTGGAAGGCACTCTCAAACAATTTAGGTATTAATCCATCCTTGCTGTTCATGTACAGTCATGTATGTTGTCTTCCCTGGGGTGGATAGGAACTTCCAGCAAGACAATGTGCCGTGTCACATGGTTAGAAATGTCCAACATTGGTTGTCAGAGCAAGACCAAGACTTCCAACTGTTGCCTTGGCTACAGACCTAATTGAGCATCTGTGGGACCATCTTGACAGCTCCCAGGACCTTATTGAATCACTTTTTGAGCCCATCTAGCTGCTATCTGTGCAGCACACAGCACTTATGGAGACATGTATGAAAGGGGTGTTCACCCTTTTTCTGGAGTAAAATATGGCAAAGTAAGCGGTGTGCGATGTTGGGGCGTTTTGGGGGTATGTCTAACCACATTTGAACTATTACACACATTTCTGAATGTGGCTCAGCCAAACGAGGTGCATTACTGCTGAAACATTCAGACCTATTTCAATGTGGTCTGCCTGAGCCGAAGTGAACCTATTAGGGCAAAAAATGTCCATTATTTCTCAGCTTACATCAGTACAATAATAAAAAGTTATTTATGATAATTATCAAACTAAATAAAAGTAAATTATATACATTTAATAAGAAAGTATCATATAAAATTAATTTAACAATATATAATATCCCAAAAACATAAAAATATCTCCTGTAAAATATATTTAAAATTAATAGAATCTAAGATTAATTTTACATTAAATATTCACTGATGTTGTTGCTCAGATTTTCAATTTTTTATTTTTTACCACATTAAATGAAAGAATTTTTTAACAGATGATGATCAGTGTTGAAATGTATTTTTGCTGCTCTCACCCTTTTTTCTGCATACAGCAAGAGCCAGCACACCAGAGGTATTGCTGGGATCTGTGTTCCCCCAAGCAGGATCAGTACCCTAGTTTCTATTTACTGACATGCTATTCTAATGACTTTCCTTTTATTCAGAGCCTGTCTATTGCCTTTTAAATGTTTGCCACATTACTAATGCGCCAAAGTTCCATAATGCTTGCGCGGTGCAGCGAACTTTAGACACCATTTAAAATCACACAAAACCACTTTCATAGATTCAGGTGCATTATACACTTCGCACAATGCACTTCGTCGCCCCTATTTACATATATGTCTCCCTTAGTCTGGATACTAGCTGGTGGTCATAATAATGGGACTTGAATTTGTATAACTTCCAAATATTTAGTGAACTACTTTTTAAATTACTAATGAATGCTGTAGGTTGAGAGAGAGAGGAGGATCAATTCACCAGATTCAAGGGTTCATTTTAGATTCATTCATCTTGTTAAAAATCATTGTGTTAAGAATTTTGCCTAAAATGCTATATATAATAACATAAATATAATGTATTTGTGTCTTATAATAATAAAGATTTCTGTCTGGAAAAGCAATACATTAATACCGACGTCATTGACAGCTCCTCATATCCTTAAAGTGCATCTGTATCATGGTATCTCATTTACCAATCGGCAAGTATTGGAGTGCCCTGTCAAACTCAGCGTTGATTACACACTTTGTGATTTGCTGAATCAATATGGAAATAAGTAACCCATTGTCACTGACCTATATTAAGCACAGTCATACAACAGATGTTAAAGCCTGGAATAATGGTGACCTCTGACCCTCCAACACAATTTGTCTCTCCCCACTGCTTCTGTTTCCAAAGATATCTCTTTTATGCACACAGAAAATTATGCTCAGACTGAAGCATTACTGATATATACTCTGTCAAGGAGAATGCAATAAATTACAAACACGTATATGATTTAAAGGCTAGCGTTCTACAAATGCTAACGTTCAGCTTGATATATAATACTTTACTTGTGACCCGCTGATAGAAGGTGAGGGGTGAAAGGTAGCTGTACAGAAGTATTTGCTAGACCCCTTTTACATCTGGTTTTCCCCCCCCTGTTTGTGGGATCCTTTGAGATACCATAAAAATGTATCCTGGTGAACTCCGTGGTGGGGCCAAAGAGGAGCAATAGAGTTCTATAGGACAAACCTTTGTCCTATTTACTGAACATATGCTGTTTCTTCATCGGACATGGAAGCATGGTCTACCACACAGAAACCATATTTTTACAGTAAATAGGGCAAATGTAGTTTGATTAGACTGCACTTGCCCTGCAAAATTTGATTGCCCTGCTGTGGTATCCGTTAAATAAATTATTATGGTATCCAGATGGAAACCATGGACAGGGCCCAAACATGAGATGTGAATGGGACCTTAATTATGTTAGATAAATATTACCAAAATGCACTGTTGGTTTTATATCACTTTAAAAGAGTATTCCCATCTCAAACATTGATAGCATATCCACAAATCCATAAGTGATGGATACGTCTGGGTCCTAACCCTGTTACTTACACTTATGTTGAGAACGTGTGTTTCAGGTAAATTATTCTAGATTAATTGTAACCTTACCATCTGTATATCATTAGCTCTTAAATCACATGCATGACTAAATCTACATAACCATCAGGAGCTGACAGCTGGCAGGCACACTATCAGATGGGATGGAGGGTTGGAGGTTTATATGTGTGCTGGTACCAGTAGATACTTATAATACAGCACCCATAGGCTCCAAAACACATAGGGGTACATACAGAGAAATATTGAGCCATGCTTCATCAAACACTATGCTTTGCACCTATTGTCCCTTAGAAGCATTGCTTAAAGGAATTTTCCCATTTTGTTTAGTAGTTTTAAACATGTGGGCAAAGATTATTAAAAAATACAGTGATCCCTTAAAGGGGTTGTTT
Source organism: Phyllomedusa bahiana (assembly GCA_025379985.1). Classification (NCBI taxonomy): domain Eukaryota; kingdom Metazoa; phylum Chordata; class Amphibia; order Anura; family Hylidae; genus Phyllomedusa; species Phyllomedusa bahiana. The sequence goes on from JAODAL010003227.1 coordinate 92,612, forward strand.
CACTATATTGATTCATCTTATCCCAGTCCTGTTTTCTTGGTTTCACTTTGAATTCAGGGGCCTGTTTACTGGCTTCTATTAGGCTGCAGTAGAAGCCAGGTCTGTAGCTACAGAAACCAGTGCAGACAGCCAATCATGAGAGATAGAACAGGTCTGTAGTTATAGAGACCTGGGGAGCTGATGCAGCCCATCCAAGAGTGGATATATCAGAATAGGTAGGACACTGTTATTGGTCATATGTTGCAAAGTGGCCAGGATGGTGACATCATTTTCAGCACAGAAGATTGTTAACATCACTTACTAACAAGCATTAACCTTTTAGAGCTCTGTAGCCTTGTGCACTGCTGTTTAGAAACTTCTATTATTAATGTCCCTCTAAGAGGCTCAGCCAGGAATATATGACTCGCAACTGTAGACCCAGCCATAGCCTGACCAGGAAGTGGGAGCCTGAAGCTGGCTTTAGTTCTATGAAACAGCATGGTGAGACAACCCCTTTAATTTTCCCTGTAGGCACTGCTTTATATTTATTTTGATTGCATTCATAGATATATATTTTTAGATCATGTGCACTTGCGGTGCTGGTCATTTACCATATATTCATGGTATTTTGCTTTTCCATCCAAATTTGCAGCATAATAAAGTATCGGCAAAGTGGATGGGATTTTAATGAATTTGAGAAAAACACGCTGAAATCATATGGAAGCTAATCTGTAGTGTGATTTATTTGCATATGGGTTATCCCGATAAGTTTGCAAATATTTGGCAGGATTGGCTAAACTCTACACGCACTCTTTTATCCTTTTCAGACCCTGATTGAACTCCATCAGTAATTTGTCATTCTGGTGCGGTGGAACCTTGCTTGCCAGGGAGGATTGCTCCCTTGCCTTCCTCTGACCCCGAGTGACTTTTTTAAGTATGGCTTTTCTTGGAGGCGATCTGTGCTGGTTCCCTTCTAGTGTGTCCCCGGTCGGCATCTCCTGGTGTCTCCATGGTTGCTTGTTTTATTCCTCAAATATGGCCACTCTCCCCCGACTGTTATACCGGGTCCCATACTTATTCCCCCCCATCTCTCACCCTGTGGGTCCTCTTCGAGCTTGTCCATCCACCACATGTGGAAAAGCATATACCACACATACACACCTGGTTTGGTTATTAGTAACTATTAGTTTTGTGAGTTCCTTTATGTTTGATAGATGGTAATAGGCTTATCTTTGTTATATCAGTGTCTATACCTGACTATGTACTACTGGATTCTTGAAGTCTCTGTTATGTACATTATGCGGAGCTATCTTCTGTATCAGTGTATACCTGTACTTACTACTTGTATGCTTTGTATTTGCATCTTTCCATTACTACTTGAACTCATTGTGTATTTTTTTTACACGTACATATCTATGAATAAACTTGAATTTGTTCAAAAAGAAAAAATACAAATGCCAATTTATGTTGCAGATACACTGAGGATTTGTCCAAGATTTTCTCTATTGACTTTAGGGAAGTCCAAATCTGCAACACTATTTCTTGTTGTGAATGTTTCAACCGTAGAATCTGCAGATTTTAAACCTACTGCCTTCTTTTTGGATTCTTGAGGAAATACGCAAAAGGAATTCCTCAATAAATCTGTGTCAGAAACTGCTCAATGGGGTGTGAGTTAAAGCTGTAAATATGGATAGAAAATCCACAAAGTGTCTGTGAGTGTAATTATACCCTCAATCTAACTTCCAAATTCACCTTCTGATAAACAGTTAAAGGGATTGTTCAATTTGTATTGTTTATATTTATCATGTGTATAAAACGTCAATACAATAGCAATTTTGTGTGGAAAAAACAGTCATGTGACCACCACACAGGTCATGTGACCCCTGGTATCCAGGTAACAGTAGATTATGGAACAGAACTTCTCCAGTATGACTACCTCCAGCAGCGTCTTATCATGTAAACACCACACAGGTCATGTGACCCCTGGTATCCAGGTAACAGTAGTGTATGGAGAAGCAGAACTTCTCCAGTATTGCTACCTCCAGCAGTGTCTTATCATGTGACCACGACACAGGTCATGTGACTCTGGTATCCAGGTAACAGTAGTGTATAGAGGAGCAGAACTTCTCCAGTATTACTACCCACAGTAGTGTGTTATGTGACCACCACACAGGTCATGTGACCCTGGTATCCAGGTAACAGTAGTGTATAGAGGAGCAGAACTTCTCCAGTATTACTACCCACAGCAGTGTCTTATCATGTGACCACCACACAGGTCATGTGACTCTAGTATCCAGGTAACAGTAGTGTATGGAGGAGCAGAATTGTCACAGAAAAAATATTCTTTCCGTCATTTTCTGAATAGAATCTCCAATACTGATGTGAACCAGGCCTAACTTTATTAACAACATGACATCACCCAGTGAGACAGTGATAATACAAGTACATCCATACAGTGTGACATAGTGACGTAGTTTGTAAGGCAGAAAAAAGACAGACGTCCATCCAATTCAGCCTAATGTGCTATAGTGTTGAACCCAAGGAATGAAAAGAACCCTTAGGTAGCTAAGTAAATACCCTTTATAGTCTAACAGTCTGAGTACTACACTTTACAAATCTCTTGCACTCATTGTCAGTGTAACAGGAATAACTAGGAACAGCAGAGCTGATGTCAATCACTGCTATAGACCTGCCCACAGCCTGAACAGCATGTGTCTGTGGCTGTTAAACTGCATGGTGAGAAAACCCCTTTCATCCCAGGAAGTCACATGACTTATGCTATGTTAAAGGGGTTGTGTGAGAAACCCCAACAAATAAGAACATATAATGGAGAAATACTAAAGATAAGCAGCAACTATTGGTCACAATCCAGTGTGTAAGCTATTTGCAAACGCTGTTATATTGCTGTATATATATATATATATATATAGATATATATATATATATATATATATATATATATAACAGAATTTTATTTGAAACAGTCTCCTTTCTAAACTGCAAAACGGTCCCTCACACCATAAGTCTCTCAGGCCGACTGACCACAGCAAACATGCTTAGTAATGTCAGTCAGCCTAACCGGGAAGTGACTCAGAGTCTGTCCTATTGCTGTATTCTGCATTCCAGGACAGGATTTTGCACAGGAAGGAGTCCGGTGCCCATTTACCTTTGCTATAATGATTATCCCCTAGACAAAATGAGCAGACTTTTCTAATGAAAAATAGTTAGGCATTTTTTCATTATGATATCTAGTTTATTTATTTTCTTCATTATATGTATACATGAGTCCTGGGCGGAATGTGCTCTATCATATATATAATTTAAATATTAATAATAATTTATATATTATATATATAATATATATATATTTATAAATTTTTTATAATAATATATAAAAGTGACCCGAGCGACTGCTGGTAGTCGCATATCTTGCCCCTAAGGTGTAAAAGGCCGGAGGACCCTCTGCAGATGTGCCACCGAGAACTGGGCTCGGTGGGGAAAAACCACCTATTTTGTTCAGTATATATTCTGTCACTTAACGGTAGCGGCTAGAATACTGCAAGCAGCTAGTTGGGTGGCTCTTCGGACAGCTATAGTGTCGGCGGGTGGCTGTCCCTGCATTCCAGGTCCTGGGGTTTCCCGCCAGATATTGGACAACTTGGGGGCCAGTAAAAGCCTAGTACTCCAGGTGATCTGGGGGCGTGGCTGTTACCTGAAGGTGTGAAGCAGCAGAGCTGAGAGAGAGCTCTTGCCCCCAGAGGCTACAGGGAAGCCCAGGGCACAGTGTGGAAACTGTATGTTTGAGGGGCTGTGCGATAGGCACAGACCTCGGGACAGAGAGGGACTCTGTGAGTAAGTAAGTGGCCAGACGGCCAAGGATTTTATTTTATGTGTTTGTTTTGTACACTGTGTGCCTTAATAAAGTTGGCTGAAGCTGTAAAGAGAAGCCTAGTGTCGGAGTGCCATTATCGTTCTACCAAGGACGGCGATCCAAAGCGAGAAACCCCTGGGACAGACCAAGATGGTGTCCCAGAGCTGAGCGGCAGCTTACAATTGGTGGAGGTATGCGTTGGGCAAAGATTGGCACTAAGTGACTGTGTACAAAGCAAACACATAAATAAAATCCTTGGCCGTCTGGCCACTTACTTACTCACAGAGTCCCTCTCTGTCCCGAGGTCTGTGCCTATCGCACAGCCCCTCAAACATACAGTTTCCACACTGTGTCCTGGGCTTCCCTGTAGCCTCTGGGGGCCAGAGCTCTCTCTCAGCTCTGCTGCTTCACACCTTCAGGTAACAGCCACGCCCCCAGATCACCTGGAGTACTAGGCTTTTACTGGCCCCCAGAGATGTCCAATATCTGGGCTGGAACCCAGGGACCTGGAATGCGGGGACAGCCACCCACCCAATACTATAGCTGTCCCGGAAGAGCCACCCCATACCTAGCTGCCTTGCAGCTATTCTAGCCGCTACCGTAAGTGACAGTAATATAATACTGACACAAAATAGGTGGCTTTTCCCCACCGAGCCCAGTTCCTCGGTGGCACATCTGCAGAGGGTCTCCGGCCGTAGACCCTCTAGTAGCAGGATCATGCGACTACCAGCAGTCGCTCTGTCATAATATATATATATATATATTTATATATATATATATATATATATACATATATATCCAAACTACATTGGTGTAAACCAGTTATAGAAGCAGAATTTTTGTATATTACAAAACCATATGATTTCCTTTTCTATACATAATAATTAAAAACAATATAAAGTGGTCAATCCCTTTAAGGGTTATCACAATTAATGGAGTTGCCCACTATGAACCAGTCTCGTTGCGGCTTTGCTCTGGGGACTTTTATTGAAACAATGAATGTCTATTGATTTTGAGTGGGTGTTTTCTGCTGCATCATTTATAAAAGCACGGACACAGCGGTTTGAAGTCAATAACATCTGATGAGCTGTCTGAATCAGGTGACCCCTTTAAATGCTACATAAAATGATGTTTTCCCTTTAAGATCAAATGCGCTTTTAAGAGACTTAGTGGTCTAGTTAGCCCAAGATCTGATTTGTAGAAATATTATTGCTAAGGAACTAATTAATGTCTGTCTGTGTCTAATTTACATTGTAATCCGTGAGTCTGCTGCAGTTGATAAAGTTCAAGATATAGCAAGGAGGCTTAATATAAAGATTATTCTTGCCGTTCTGTCAATTCAGCTATTTTTGAAAGACTTGTTGTATTAATCTTTTCAAACGATTTCACGGATTTCACCGCTCATGAACTATATTTCAGTATCTTCTATTTTCCTAGCTGCTAGACACTTCCACACTTAGAGGTGTCCAAGTCATTTTGTAGGTCAGGATTAAAGGTTCGTTCACACAGAGTAATTTTTTTTATTTAACAAAATGTTATAGAATAAGGATGTAGTAAAGTTTAACTTGATGGTTATACCACAGCTTTTTGCCTTAACTGAAATGCCTATACTTCACCTAGGAATGTCCTTTTTCTACCTGAGAACACACATTTTTTGGCTGAGTTTGCATTAGCCCTACCCTGTGTATAATGTATTCCAAGTTGGCAAGAATGGCTACAAGTGAATTTAGACTATTTTGAGGCTAGGGGGCTGGAATGAAAACACAAGATCTTAAGATTTTATAAAAACTTGATTTAGACAATAAGTAATATTCTGATAATAGATTCCTTTTATAGGACTTTTTACATCAGAAAAAAATTGGGTAAAAATGGGGAAGTGGAATGCCATAAAATAATAAAAGGCTGATTACCCATAGAATAATTCCCCTGCCGTCCTAGGCCTGTTATAGTGTACTGCCAGTGTTCGGCTGCATCAGTGACGTGGGTAGTCGGGCATGTCATTGCAGCACCACAGCAAACAAAGCCCAGCGCTATAGCAATGTCATGATCGACTACCCACATGACTACTGGTCTCAGCAGGTTCACCCTGGCAGTGCTGGAACATTGCTGCAGGTAAATGCTACATGTAGATTCCTTTAGGTGGCAACTTCATGTACACATCCATATTGTACTGACATATGTTGTATAGGTTCTTTTCTCCCAGCCTTTTAAGAGCCTCAACTTTTTTGTTTTTCTGTCTACGCAACTGAATCTGGCTTGTTTTTTGGAGGGACAAGATGTCTTTTTTTATGGCAACATTTAATGCATATAATGTACTGGGAAACCAAAAAATATTCTTTGGTGGGAGGAGGGATTTGTTTTAATGGAGTTTACTGTGTGGTATAAATGATTTGTTTTCTTTATTCTGGTACCATTTTGGAATACGTGTGACTTGCTGATCACTTTTTATTCCATTTTTTGGGGGGTAGGCGAAAAAAACCAAATTTGGATATTTTTTTTTTCTATTGTGTCCACAGAGCAGAATAAATAGTGTTATATTTTAATAAATCATATTTTTACAGACCCAGCTATGCCAATCACGTTTAACAACATAGCTCGTTCTTTTGAAAATGGCTCAATGTTTTAAGCAAGTTTGAAAAATGATTCAGTCTACATTTTTGATATGTGTAAGCTAAGTTCAGCACTGCATCAGTCTTTAACATCTTTTCTGTTCTGTCATTAAAGAGAACCTGTCACATAGATTATGCCCCCCCTTGCGGAGGACAGCACAAGTTAGTGTCAGACCTGCTGTTTCCAGTGATATGTCCCTTATTCTGTAAGATATTAAAAATCACAACTAAATTATAGTGTGATAAAGGGAAAAATAAGAGGGAATGATGGCGCTAAACTGATAAAGTATAGATACAGTTTATTAGGACATTAAAACAGGACAATTTTTCTGTAAGATGCTGTAGCTTTAGGCTATGTTCACACGGCTTATTTTGGGACGTATTTCAGCCCGTATTTCCGCCGTACTGCGCGAATTACGGGTGAAATCCGCCCCAGTCATTACGGTAATCCACAGTTCTCATAGAGCACTATGGATTCCGTCTCCTCTCCCCGCTCGCGAAATGCGGCAAGCGAGGAGGGAAGTGACATGTCAATTATTCACGGCGGTATACGCGCCATGGATAATGAATGTCTATGGGGCCGCCCCCGCCCCCACTGCCGAGCACATGGCATAATTGCGGGCGAAATCCGTCCCACAATTATGCCGTGAATCAGACGTGTGAACATAGCCTTAGAGTATTTAATGCTCAAATCTGCAGTTTTCAGCCAGAAAAGAGTCATGAAAAGAGTCCGTGTTTTTATACCCCGCCCACCCGAGGCTTCCCGCCCACCTCAACTGATAAACCTATTACTTTGAATAGGTAGAAACATGTGAATAACTGTCACCGGGCGGGGCTAGCCTTTGGTGGGTGGAGCTAACATCTGCTCATGAATAATATTTGAGGGGGTAAATGCTCTAAAACTACAGCATCTTACATAATTAGGGACACAGCGCTGGAAACAGAAGGTCTGACACTAACTTATACTGTCCTCAGCAAGAGGGGGCATAATCTATGTGAGAGGTTAACTTTTAGACAGATGAACAAAAAAGACAGCAGTTCTGGAGCTGTGAAATGATGGAGCCTGTTAGATCCCCACTGACTAAAGTGGGGTACAGTGTCTGTCATTTTATCGGCAAACATTTTACAGAATCTATGAAGGAGAATCCTAACAATACATACAGTAGACATAGACCTACCCTTATTTTTAATGTTACTATCAATATACTGTTATATTCTGGTTGACTATGTATCAGCCAGGTCAGGTACCAGTAAAGTCCCCTTGACGGTCGTCTAGCACGCAGAAAATACTGATGTAAACAGTTACAAATGGTCTGATGTGACATTTGCTTATAGAGATCACATCTCAGCAGTCTCCTCATTATCATCACAGTAGAATTAGGTAAAATATGTTATAACAAAAGAGGCAGAATTTACTACTGATAATATGTTTGTCACAGGGCACTTCCCACTTCAAAGTGACCTTTGCACAGCTCACAGAACATGTTCACTATTAGCATTCTGGAAAGGGGTCTTATTTGGTTTTATATAGGTTCAACCTAAGTTGTAAAGACAAATTTTGATTCGGACATCCCAAACCTGAATTGTATTCGGTAACCCTGTTCATGTCCCTGACCACACAGCAAATCCTAGGTTTACAGTTTTTAAGGGGGATAACTTAACAGTCCAGCACCAGACCACAATGTATTTTGTAATCATCTTTTATTTACATCTGCCTACGTGTTTAATGCTAATTATTGTGGCAAGAATAATCCTTTGAAGGGAACCTGTCACATAGGTTGTGCCCCCCTTGCTGAGAGCAGCACAAGCTAGTGTCAGACCTGCTGTTTCCAGCAGAGAGAGAGGCCCTGCTCAGCTTGTAACTAACTTGGGCTGGTGGTGCAGAGGTAGAGCAGTGAGCAGTGAGCAGTGATAGACTATTGCTTTTACAACAAAGGGTTTTGGAGTTCTAGTCCCTCACAGGATACATCCCCCCCCCCCCTAAATTCTACACATATGTAGAGAGACCTAAAATATATATGTTAATCTCTATAATGATATATGTACACATACAGGGCTCCCCTATATCATATGCATTGTATCACGTATGTTGGAAGTGCTTGGTGTGACTGCAAGGATAGGACACTATATAGGGGAGCTTTGTGTGTGTATATGAATAAAATTATAGATGTCTACACATATATTTTCATATCTTTACATATGTGTACAAATCTTAAAGAAGAAAAAAAAAAACTACTGATGGGGCTTGAACTCTCAACCTCTGTCTTGCAAGGATAATCACCTAAGCTCTGCACCACGCAAGCAGCTTATACAGATGCAGTGTTGAATCCTTATGTTATACAGTACAGGTGATGAAGTCATAAGGAGGCGGGGCTTGCATTCGATCTGAGGAACAGAACGCCTTCTTTTCCAAGTAGCAGCTTAAGGACTGGATCTGTGAGGAGGTTAATCAACCTCTTGGCAAAAGCCCCTTAAACAGCCAGTCATTGCCCAGAACATTGACCCTAAAGCTGGGAGATGTACATAGAGCCAGCAGACCTTGGTTTCACTATCGATTTTAACAGCTCAGAGGGGAGTAAACACAGAGTGTGCAGGCAGCCAATCACAGTGCAGGGGGCGTGGCCGGGGCGTTTCCTGTCTAGGGGCATATCCCAACAGGCTGAATGAAATGTCAGCCAGCCAATCACAGTGCAGGGGGCGTGTCTCTGGTGCGAGAATTGACCAGGGGGCGTTCTGACCAGCAACAGCAGAAATAGAAGACAGATTTACAGAGATGCTCATATCTGTTAAACCAAGTGACAGAGGTAATGCAACCCAATTACAAAAGTGCTTATTTTTACTGTCCCCATAATCTGAGATATGATCTTTGTAACAATAAAACCCCTTTAATTTTTTGTATATAATAGTAATTTTTGAGCAGAGAATACAGAGACAGACTTTTCCTTACAAATTGCTAGGTAGAAATTGACAGATTTGTTCATCAGACAGAATTCTTGCTTGGCCAGTATTTGTATGGCCACCAGTTTGTAGCGCCCAGTAAAGCTGCACACACTTTAGTTTGTAGGTAGAGCACTAAATTGTTATTATGCATACGTTTCCGGAACAAACCTGTCCTTTTCATGAGTTTGTTCACTAACTGCCCATAGCAACCGATCAGAGGTACCCTTTAATTTTTTTCAGAGCACTATATGAAATGAAAAAGGAGCTCTGATTGGTTATTATGGGGAAACTAGAAAGTCTTAGACCTGGACAGTTTTCATACATGTGGCCATAAGTGTGGGATAATGGGTTCAAGCTCCAGGTGCCCTGGTTATCAAGGTCATTGGTGCTTTCTTTTAAGGTGACAGGTGATTTGCCCTGTGCAACCACACTAGTCTCTATTAATTCTATTTCAATTGTAATTACCATTATTTATTTTATTTAATATAGTATATCAACATTAAAGTGGAGTTTTGTCTGTAAGATTTTATTAAATTGAATAGACGTGTGAATTAAATATAAAAGCTTTACTAGCTAAAGTTGTTTTCCCACTGTCTGCTCTAAAATTGGACTAGGGAGCTGGTGGGAGAATCTCATGATATCTATGTGGATCCTTCCACTGAGGTATACCACTGTGTTTTTGCTCAGATCTGCATTGACATCATTATTGCCTGATTGCTACCATGCCTAGGCCAAGATCTTGGACTTATTGGTGCTTTCAGACTTGTGCTGTCACCCATCAGTGCTGAATGATGCCTTTGCAGTAAGGGCCCGTTTACACGGCAATGGACAAATACCGGTTGGTTTATCCGACCGGTATCTGTCCAGATTGTGTGCTGTGCAATGAGCGGAGAAAAGCCCTCCCCCTTCACATTCACTTGCACATATTCCCTCTGAAAACTGGACGAATGTGCATGTTGAATGTTTTCGGGCGGCTCACAGGGGGAAAAACTGCCGGGCGGGTTTTTCCATAGAAGCCTGGTGTGCTAGTTTGCGGCCGGTTTTTCAGACGTCCTGCAAAACCGCAAACCATCTGAAAAACCAGCTACAAACCCGTGCCGTGGGGACATGCCCTAATTCTAACTTTTCTGCTGTGCGAAGATGCGGCTTGATTTCTGATTATAGGAGCTATGTGCAATATAAAACAACATAAATTCACAAAAATTGAGCTGCACTTAAAGAAATCTTCATGCATTGTCTGGTTTAGTGAAAGTCTTAATATTTTCAAGATGTTTTACATTCATTCTCAGGCTCAGAGAATACTCAGATTCCAATTCCTAATTGTCTTAGCAGGAGAAGTGAATGTGATATTTTTAGAAAGTACAGTTCTGTTAGCTGCTAGCATAGAAAATCCAAATGTAGTTTGAATGTTCAAATTAATATGGGTTCCTCCTACGACTGTATATTAATGGATACGTGTCTTTTGTCCTGAAAGCCGCTTATACTAAATCTTTATTGTAATGGCTGGCTACACTTTATTAGGACCTGGTGGTGCATGAGGATATAAAAATGAAATGAGATCAGTTTTGCCCTGATTTATGAGGTTACACCAGTGACCTCGGTAAAATTCATTACACATAACCTCCTTGTCTGCCCTCCTATTACAGTATGTCTGCCAGAGAACATGCAACTCATATCATTATTTGAAGTGTGCTACTATTAACTCTGTTGCAACTAAGCACGTCGTCCACTCTTTTTACTAGTCATTTTTATCCCACAGAACTACTGTATTGAATAAACTTCATAGAATGATTTATTACAAACACAAAACACATCGTGTATGAAAAACACACACTGCCTCCTACCAGCAACTCTTTAGCACAGTAAACATCTAATGAGATTCACGAAATCAGGGTAATGTAGGGTAATTTTTAGTTAAAATTAACCTATTTTTGTGCACAGGAGTAGATATTTGAGTATATAATTTATGATCATGCCTTGAATAAAATGGTTGTATCCAAGGGCATAACTAGGATTCATAGGGCCCCACGTATCAAAACAAGATGGGGCCCCACCAACTTATTACAGTACACTAAAACAGCAGAATAAGTAGCAGTAATTAAAGGTATGTATAATACTGCTATATATAAGAGAACCCAAGTCATAGTGATGGAGAGCAGATAAACACCAACTACTTGTTACCTACAAAAAGGAACAATGTTCCTGAGCCCCAAGTGGGTTCCCTCAACCTCTGGGACCTATAGCGGTCGCCACTGCTGCTATGGCTATAGTTACACTCATGGTTGAATCAGGAACTACCTAGACAATGCGTCAAACTTAAGGCCCATAGGCCAAATGAGGCCCGCCTTGTTATTTTATGTTATCTTCAAGATCTCTGACTCAGTGGTCTGGAATGAACAAGGTCTTGACAGGTGCAGCCCGTGCTTAGCAGAGGCGAAGACACCAACACAGGGAGCTGGCACCATCTTGTATTTGGTGTTTCAGCGGGCACCTCCATATTGCTCTTTCAGCAACTTACAGGTGGTGGCACAGCACTGACTGACCTAACCGGGCACTCTACCCACCCTCCAATGGCCCTTTGATAGTAACCATAATGCTGATGTGGTCATCGGTGAAAATAAGTTTGACACCCCTGAACTAAAAAAAAAGGATGTAATAGAACACTTTAAAGGTGTATTCTCATGTTTTGGCCACAGCATGTAGACAAAACTATTCTGACATGCAGTCACCAGGATTTTGCCATTGTTATTGGCCAGTGGGCACCACATGCTGGTATGGTGTGCATAGTTCTTAGAGTGGCCACAAGGTAAGAACGCACCTAGAAGGTTCGATCGCTCCTTTTTTTAGATAGTTTCCAGAAACAAAATTGTAATGCTGTTTTGTCCACATGTGTTGGCTGCAACTTAAGAATGCGGCTTTAGGGTAGCAAATCAAACTAATCATTACAAATTGTCTTATTTAGAAGCAGGATTAAACAGGTTATTATTTTCAACAAAGTCTTCTTATGGAGCAATACAAAATTAGGTAGACCATGAGATGTAAGCACTAAATTAATGAACTGAAGAAAGCAGGCAGGAGAGCCATGCAGGTTTTTAATGCAGATTTCAGTAGTGCTGAATTTGCATTTATTCCATGCACAAATCACATGGAAACCACATCGAAGGGTCAAGATGTGGATCAGCCCCATTTTGGGGATATAGCCATCCAGTGAAGCTGATTTTTGGGCCCACCAGCAAAGTTTATTCTTGGGACCCATGCTACAGCTACTGTACATGGCTGAACATGCTTCTTGCTTTCTGCCTCTATTTATCTGCCTTTCTCCCTAAAAAGCAGCCGCAATCCTGCAATTATCAGTGGTTCACCTTGTTCAGAGGTCCACAGGCAGTTACCGCTGTTCCCCTATGGGACATTTCAAGCCTGTACCGAGTAAAAGTTTATCCTGGGTGTCTTACTGCACTTTGTAAGAGGATGGACCATTTTGGCAATTGACTATATAGTCTTTGCCATAAACATAACTATAGCCATAGCAGTCATAGCAACTGCTTTGGGTCCCAGAGGTTGAGGGGGCCCACTCATGTACATGAACATTGTTCTTATTTTATATAGTTACATAGTTTGTAAGGCCGAAAAAAGACAAGCATCCATCCAGTTCAGTCTATTGTGCTATTTGTATGGGACAACTAGTTGGTGGCTTTCTGCTCTCCAGCACTGCCATTTGGGTTCTCTGATATATGTTGATATATGTTGTTATACCTTCAATTATTTCTAGTTACGCTGCTGTTTTAGTTTATTGTCATTAGGTCATGGGGCCCATTTCATTCTGGTATGGGGCACTATGAATTTTAGATGCCTCTCTGGTCTTTGCTATAAACTAAAAGTTATCTAAAAGTATGTCAATAACTGTCTAAATTATCCCCTACCTGTTTTCCATCCAATGTGTACAGTTTCTTGACCACTCCAGTTTCCAATTTAATGGCATCAGTGATATCGGTGAGAACTTGTTCAAAGGAATGGGCCGTCTTCTTGTTGAGCAGGACACGAACAGCCTTACGAGGCTTTACTCCACTTCGAATGATAGTTACCAACTTAGGACGGACAAAGTCCTTGTTCTCCTTGGACTGGCCATTGCTGCAGCTACCCAGGGACTGTGGGCTCTTTTGAGTTGCAGAAGTCTTTACATTCACCGACCAGTTTGGGTTAACATTCTTTGTGTATTCCAGCCTCTTGAAAAAATTGTCAGATGAACAGACATAGCTTTCTCCTAAAATATGTAATAAAGAAATAGAAATTCAGTAACATGTGTATGCAGTTCATTTTAATTTCAGTTCTGCAAGTAGATATAAGGTTCTATAGTTTTTAACAGGCTTTAGTTTGGTACAACCATACTTAATATGTAAGAGGCTTAAATCATGAACAGTTCCAAACAGAAACTACACAAAAAATCCAGGGAAACAAAGTACATCTCATAAAAAATGTTTTGCCCCAATCTAGCATTCACATAAATTTACCATCCAGTGCTTAAGTAGCAGTTGGCTAGATTTGTCTTTTGGACAGTTAATGGCACATATTATTTCTCGACCTAATTTCATCATTGTGTGTAGTACCATCAGCACTTTTACTGTAGCTTGTAGGCCTCTTTAGAACCCAGGAAAAGTTTTTTCCCCCCTCACCATTATGATTGATATTTACTTTTGTCCTTTATGTGATTTGCTATAAAAAAGTAAAAGTACAGAATAGTAAAACAATTTTAAAATGTAGAAATACATGTCTCTACAAAAAATATCAATGTGGCTATACAGGACTACTGGCAATGGGATTGTTACCATGGTTTTTCACTCATATAAGCTCTAGACCATGCTTCCAATAAAGAAGTAGAAGTAATTTTTTTGAAGAGCTGTTGAGTAGGAGTCAATGAATGAGGTATGGTTTATGGCAGGGTTCTTGTCTCCCTACAGACATATTTATATCACTCTTTCAGCATCAACACTTTAGGGCTCTTTCCGATTTGCTTTAATAATATGATAAATCATTTAATGAACCAGAGCTACTTAATATTACAACACATGAATAACACAAAACAAATTAATGCAAGATATATTACAAAAATTGCACACACCACAGCTCCTCCTCCCCGAAACTCAATGTGAGGCCATTGATTGGATGCAACAGCAACATGCCAACCGAAAGTAAGCAAAGACTATTCAGCATGATCTGGATTAAAATTGTGAATACCATTTACAGAAATATGTCTGGTGATCTCTTTTTATCCAGGACTGTAAATATAATGCAGGGGCAATCACTACATCTAGAGGAAAGAAGGATTCTATATCATCATAAGGTTTTTTGTTTTACTGTAAGAGCAGTAAGACTATGTTGTGTTGTTTACTTTCTTGAAAGATATAGAATCACGAGTTATAGATACTATTTTATATGACTGGAGCTTTAGGCCTGGTTCCCATCTGTTGCAAAGGTGAGAAACTGACCACATGGGATCCGTTCACTGTGGACATCGCAACGCCTGACGGACCCTATTAATTACAATGGGCTTCTGCCATGGTGTCAGTAGTTAAAACAGAAAAAAATTAGCGCAGACCGCTGACTGGGGTGCTTGGTGCCCTTAGTGGAAGGTGATTCTGAGGGCCCACCCTACAGCTACTATACATGACTGCATATACTCCACAGGAATCTTGCACTCTGATTCTTGATTTCTGCCTTTTTTCCTCTGTATATCCCCCTGGAAAGCAGTTTCAGGTCAGCTATAATCAAGGGACTTTCGGGGATGACCCTTGCCGTCCTGTGTGCCAGTCCTATATATGGTGCTTGTAGAAAGAAAGAAGCACACTCATGGTGCAGTATAAATAAAATATTAAAGCATATATAATTTGAAACTTCTCACCTTTGTGTGTTGTACATCAGCGGCACAACACACTTTAGTGCTTAATCCAGATGTAATGTCAATATGTCAGCTGCCAGCCACCTTCATTGTTATTCTTTGAACGAAAGAGGATGTCGGATGTCCAGGTCAGAGACTGAGATAGTAGCAAAGACAAAGGGCCACATGTATGAAACTGTTTAGGTGTAAAACTCACTCTTTTGCCCATAGTAACCTATGGGAAAAAAAGTGAGTTTTAGACCAACACAGGTTCATAGATGTGGCCCTAAGTCTATATAATATAGGGGTTATATGAGTATAAAAACTCTGGTGTCTTTTTATTCATCCCAGTTTAAAACAAAATAAGCGTGATAAGTCCATTGGTTCTCCATACAGTCCATAGAAGACCAGAGAGACATCTAAAAAATATTGCACAGTTACTCTGATGGCAAAGTTTTGTTAGCTTTTTTTATTTTCTTCTTAAGGAGAGGTTTCCTTAAATAGACCCAGGCAGAGGTATTAACCTACACTTGGATAATTTATCATAGTTGAACACAAATCATTTTTATACCGCATACTGTGTTAATGTAAACTGTATTTTAATCTAACCCAAATTACTGTATTTCCAATTAAATTGGACCAGTTTAGCCCCCATCCACATCACTTTTCTGCTCCTCATTGAGTGTGTCCTTCGGCATACTATAAAAAATGTATCCTGACAGATATCGCTATGGCCCCATAGCGATCTATTTAACTATGTTTGCCCTATTTACCAAACAAATATGGTTTCTGTATCTGACACAAAAGCATGGTTGACCATACCTTGTGTCCAATCCACAAAGTATATACCTTGGTCCCTCAACATCCAATATTAATTTGTTTGAAGTAAACCATTGCATGTTGAAAGGGTAACTCTATGAAAAATTGGCAATTGGTTCCAAGGCCCCAATATGTCATCCAACATATGTAACCCAACCTTAATTACTCTAATAACTAATAAAAATAAAGCAAGTCCTTACAGAAAGAGCTGCTGAAAGCTGGAAATCACTCTCTATGTTGAGGATAAGAGCGTCTTTGGGTCATTTATTTTATACACAGTGTACTAGAAAAAGAAAATGGTACCCTCACCTGGTGTCCAAAGGAGCCGCTCATCCTGGCACATATAAAGTGCAGTACAGAATATGTAGTACTGCACTGTACTGTAGAGAGGCGTTACTAAACCGCCAATCACTGCAGGCACTTCCGTAATACAGATGTACTACAACTCATATATTCATGATATTTGTATGGACCAGTGTCTTCGACATTGTATCTTGAAACCAAACAATATAAAATATCCCAGAAAGACCATTGTATGTTGAAAATATTGTATCCTGTGGTCATTGTAAATTGAGGTACCACTGTATATAAGTTGCGCAAATGTTATTCAATATGGTAACATATGGCCTATGTAACTTTATGGCCCTGTCATGGCCCTGCTACAGTTTTTTTCTGGATATATTTTTTACACTATCTCAACAGATACCACAAACATACAGCAGAAAAGCGGATATGAAAGGCGCCTTATTATCACAGTAGTGTTATGGAGGCACACAGCATATCATTTTTAGGCGCATTACAATTTGTAGTGCTCGGTGTATAATCATACTTGCCAACTTTTGAAAGTGGGAAAGTGGGAGATTTGAAGGGCCGGCGCACTACCAGCTGCTGTATATACAGGGGAAAAGGGAGGAGGGGGAACGACCCCTCCTGCCTCCTCCCTGTACGGGCAGCTGCACCGAGTCAGTGAGAATCGGCGGGCGGGTGAGGAGGGCGGGCGGCCAGCCAGCCGGCCGCGGCGTCCCCTCTGGTGACCACCTCAACCGCCTGTATGAACTGCCCAGGTGGCGCTGGAGCAGTGCCCTGACGCGACTCAGGCACAGCGGTCATTTAAAGAACCCCCGCTGCCTGCTGGCGGCGGGAGATGTGCTGACTCTTCTGGGGGACGGGAGTAACCCCCATTAGCGGAACCTTCCACCTAAAACAGGAGAGTTGGCATGCATGCGTATAATGCGCCTAGTTTTGGTGTACAACAGTTCATTCACATAGAGAATAACGCGTCAAAAGTGTTTTTGGCTCAAAATAGAAAAAAAAACTGCCGTTTGTGTATTGGGACATGTCGCCAAAAATGTTTTAAGCCTATGTCTCCCATAATACAGAGAGTCTCACAGAGGTATATATATATATATTTTGTCTTTCTATAAATATATATATATATATATTTTTTTTTTTTGCTTTTTATGCATCCATTTAAGGAATTTCCTATTTTAAGAGCTTAGAAGAGTAATGTGTCAGATTTGTTCTGTATTTTAACATCACACTATATCATTGCACAAATATATATCTTCTAAAACGGTTTACTTCAGACTCCATTTACTTCAAAGACCAAAAATAACAGCGACCCTAAAATGTTAAGCAGTGCCACCTATTCTGGGTCTTTTTGTACTTGGAAAAACAAGGGATCCAGCAGCAGTGAACTATTGTACCGAGGCTGAGAAAGGTAAACCTTAACGTGTTGCCATAGAAACAATGCAATTTCTAAACAGCGTTCCACAATAGGCCGCCTCCTAATGTGTCTGCTGCTATAAAACGGGGTTAAAAACCATTAGTTCTGTTAATGGCAATTATTTATGTCTAAAAAAAAATCCCCGGAAAAATCAAGATTGAAGCAACACATAACTGGCCCTATTTCCTAGCATTTCTGGCAGCAGAGGAAAAACTAGGGCTTCTTATAGGATTAACATTGCTTGCCAGTCCCTCTAAACACATATCATACCCATCCATTTTAATTTCTTTCAGCTTCTAGGCCTCAATGGGATTTGCAAATTAATTGGAGCGGTTTTAGCTTTGCTGAAAAAGAGCACATGCTTATCTAAACAGCCCCTTCATTCCAGCAGCCTGTATCCTATTCATGAAATCTTTACTGCGTGACTGTCATGAAATTCTGCCATATCCCTCCCGCTCTAATTTATAAATATATATGCTAAAAAATTCTGTTTCATACCTCCCTGCCAGTAGGACCCACAGCACTTTTCTTCTTAATGTATTCCTGTTTTTAGACTAATAACTAAGCTGTACGGATTGTGAGCTAGGACTTATTTGTAATTTTAATGGGAAATCATTAAAAAACAAGGTTGATAATTACTCTAAAATAGAGACCAAATTGTAAGAATGTTTAGAGCGTGCCGCTTTATTATTTGCCATTTTAGAATATATGGCATATTTCCTAATTACAATCAAGGCTGAGATTATGGTGGGGAGGAGGTTACAATCAGCATTCTGTAATCAACACTATCACCTAGGAAAATATAGGTCAATGTCATTTTGAAAAGAGTTCAATGACTTTTTACTGTACTTTGACATGGACTGCCAAAATAAGCCATTTACGCTTGCATGACAAGCTGTTAGTCAGTATACATCGCATAGTAGACACAATGGATCAGTGCTTTGTTTTACTGCTTCATCAATACTTAATGAAAATCCACTTTTAGTCATAATAAATGCAGACGGGCGAAGAGGTGTAACAAGTCACCAGCAAAATGAGGACTAAAACCTTATTCCACTATGACCACATATGTAAATTCATAATAGAAAAGTCTTGTGATTGATTATTTGTCCTCCGTCCTCTTTTAGACGTCTTCTTCTCCTTTCCTTGGTCTTCTAAACAGGGGCTTAGATAGAACTCTCGCAACCCAGGACTATTGGTAAGTTCGCCACTCCTTTTTACAGACCATATCCCCGACTTTTTCAGGTCCTGCCTCTTTTTAAAGGGCCCTCCTCGCACCTATAAATCATAATTGCCACTTAAACAATTCATGTTTTTATTTGTGAGTAACATCTAGGTTTTTATTGGTATCATTTTGGTGCACATAACATTTTTTATCCCTTTTCATTCCATTTATTGCGAGGCTGGATGAAAAGAGGTAATTCTGGCATCATTTTTATTTTTCGCAATGCTTACTGTACAGATTAAACAACATAATAATTGTATAGGTTGGACCGTTACAGACACAGCAGTATTTATTATTTGTACTGTTTTTTTTTTTTAGTAAAGTGTTTTTTTTTTATTGGGAAATTAAGGGTTTTGTGTTTGATTTTATTATTTTTTACTTTATTTCTACAAAGTTTTTTTTAGTCCCAACATGGGACTAGACTTTACAATCACTTGATCGCTGTTTTAATAAATAGCAACTGTTTTACTATGTATTGTACTGTATATAACCGGTAGCCTATTAGACTCTGTGGCAGAGCTTAATAGGCTCCTGTGTATGACAGAACGGGAGGCCATTATTTGTCTTCCAACTGCCATGGCAACCATGAGCACCTTGCGACTGCATTGCAGGGATACCCATGGCTGACAGAGGGAGCTTCCTCCCTCTGTTAACCACCTAGATGCCATGAACGCTACTGACCATTGCATCAAGAGGGTTAAATGGCCAGGATCAGAGGTGCAGTGGGAGACTGGCTGTATGTTACTGGCTCGTAGCCTGCACCATCCAAATGCCGTCCATGGCGCCCAGGAGACTTGCCAACTCTCCCAATGGTCCAATAGAGATAGTGTGTTGCGCTGAGGTGCATCCTAGGCTGCACTCATTGAATACTTTTTAAACACCATTAGCCATCAAATTCTCCATCTAAAGCCCAATTCACAGTACTTGAATCCCACATGTCCGCCATAAATCTTATAATTTGGGAAATTTATAATATTCTGGAAACTTTATATATACCTAATTTTTCTCACTTGTCGGTTTGTAGAAGTGAGAGCTATGAAGTTAGACCTTCCAACCTACTGAACATTTCCAAGTAGTTGTTATGTAAACCTTGTTGGTAAAAGGCATTGCCTTCTGAAGAAAACACCTGTCCATGTGCCCTGTTAGGGGATATGGAAATCATAGCGTAGGGTCCAAACCTCAGAATCCCCATTAATGTGCCAGACCAGAGAGCCACTCCACTAATGCATCTCCTTTTGTCTTGGACTAGAGCCTCTATTGTATTACATGGACAGCAATCCATCTCAATGGCTGGAATATTTTACTTCCTTGCTATAGATGAAATGATTAGCTGGTTTTTTCTTCCCCTGGTAAAAGCAGCTGTTTGCTAGACCTGCCAGAAGTGATACTCAGGAAAAAAGACAGTCCCGTTAAAGGTTTAGGAGCAGTATTAGTACATTTTATTTAACTAAGTCTGAAAACCTTGAAGGGGTTGTCTCACTACAGGTATTGCTTTTTATGTTAAAAATCTTGCAAAACAAGTCACTTTGCAATATGTGTAAATTAACAGTGTCCTAACTATTCTGAGATATCCCCTCTTGTATGGGCTGCATCAGCTCCTCAGGTTGCTATAGCTACAGACCTGTTCAATCTCTCCTGATAGGCTGCCCGCACTGGTTGCTATAGCTACAGATCTGGCTTCTACTGCAGCCTAGTAGAAGCCAGTAAACACACCCCTGAATTCAAAATGAAACCAAAAAAACAGGACTGAGGTACGATGAATCAATCCAGTGAGACAACGCCTTTAAAGAACCAAGGTAGCAGCATCTTTCTATGTACTGAGTAGGCAAAAGGGCTAGGAAGTTACATCAAGGGTTTAAGGTAACAGGATATGGTGTTGGTAGCTACATAAAGGTCATATGGCTGGCGCTTGTGAGAGAGCATGTTCCTGGCAATTTTGTGAGCGTATGTTGTTGACACTGCAGGTGCATTTTGACTGGCATGGGACCCCATTTGTCAAAATCTTGTGCATGCCCCTGGAAGTTCCTGTATTTCTCAAAGATTTAATACATGCAAGGAAGTCTAGTACCACTGTTCTTTCATTTTAAAGATCAGAGGGGCTTCCAGCATTTATACCCCCCACTGCTGAGAGATTGATGGCATATTTTATTCTAATGCCATAACTTTTATAGGGAAAAAAACTTCTGGAACATCATAAAGTACTTGTTTGCTTGTAATAATTCAAAAACACCATGGTACCGGTATTTAAAAAAAGAAAATCTTTATGTATTTGTATATTATGTTATTTATATTATGTAATTATAGCATATCATTTGTATAACTATGGAAAACAGACAAGTACAATTGGATGCAGTGTGTGTTATATTTTTGACTATGTCTTATTTAACAAAGTTGCAAGGTTAAACAGATTGTCCAGTTCCTGCCTACTTATATAAACTCGGATCCATGAAATGACATAGGAAGACATTGTCATGGAGAGGCTTTGCCACCTGCCATTACAATGCAAAATCTGCCTCTTTTTTGCTAGACAGGGCAGCCTTCCAGGCAGAGGGATGCTGATCTGCCAAGTCAGCACAGAAAGGGACAGATGGCCCAATAGTGATGACAGCAGAAAAGACGCAGTGAAACTAATGAGTGATTATATGCTTTTTTCTTATACAGACATCAAAGAAACTGCTGCACTGCATAAGAAAGCATAAAATATACTTGAAAATTATTTCACTTAAGAGTATCCTTAATATTCTCAGACCCTTGAACTTGAATCTCTTCATGCAGAAGTGAAAACAGGATACCTACTGTAAATTATTATTATCAATAGAGGGTCATCCTAATCTCCTAAAAATACATAGGTGCCCTGAATATTGTACATCCTACATAACTCCCCAGTCTGGATACTGCAAAGTTTTTTCTATAAAATCATGTATGTTTATGGATTTGATATGACGGAGGGACGAGGCTGTTTTATTTCAAACTGTGTAGAGAAACAGGAACGGTGGTGTGTTACATAGCAGCTTAATTGCAATATGTCAGAGAATGGGGCATGCTGGAAAGTGATTCTATTGAAGATACTGTACGATCCAATCTTATCTAGCCATAGAACATCTCTTCGAAGCATTAGAGGCCCATGGAAATGAGGCCTATCTGACAAAGGGTTCTGAAACATGCATAGGGGTCCAATTCTTTTGTGGCAAGAACATATGGTATTCATGTTGGGCTTTAAGGGACTTCTCTAATATTTGAATGTGGATTGATAATTCTATTGTGCCACCCGGGGGACTTCAGTTATTGATCATTTATGCACTTGCACTTTATTATATTTATATGACCATTGATACAGATAATACACTATATAAATTGTAATTTTCTTGTACTTTATTATGTTTGTATGATCACCCTTACAGATAGCACCCTAAATGAATTGTAATGCACTTACTGTATACTTTATATTTATGTATTTACTGGACCTTGACATTTTTTTTTAGTTAGTTTAGTCATTTATATAGAACCATTTTATTCCGTAGTGCTATACACAGATTGTAATTTTTTACATTGGTCCTGGCCTCTATTGAAGCTCACAGATTAAATTTCCGATTAACCCATCTGTATGTCTTTGAAGTGTGGGGGGAAACCGAAGTACCCAGAGGAAATTGAAGCAAACATGGGGAGAGTATACAAACTCCTCGTAGATATTGTCTTTGGTGGGATTTAAAGCCCAGGACCCAAATACTTCAAGGCAACAGAGCTAACCACTGTCACTGTGCCACATCTGCAGAGATGTCTTAACAGCATTATGGGCCCTGGACAACGCACAGGACAACACACCAGGGCATGCACTAATCACAGCCAAATAAGACACCAAATCAGGCCATGCCTCTTACCACACCCAAATATGATTTCTCCTGTAGACCAGTGTTAAAACAGTGGTTGTTTTTAACCAGAACAGAGTATAACTGGGACCCTCATGCTATGAAAAGTACCTGGAGAGGCACCGAGAGAGGCAAGATTGTAGTAGGTCCCCAACTGAAATGAATCCACATTTCCATTGGTAGATGGGCCCTTAAACATCTGAGGCTCTTAGCGCTCATTTTGTTTATCAAAATTGTATCTACAGCAAAAATGCACTTAGAAATAATTCAGTGTTTCGCTTTTTCTTGCCATCTCCAGTGCTGTTGATTCGTTTCTGTGTGTTTGCAGAGCTGTGGAGTTTACCAGGTCTATAAAGATGTATTTATATAAATGAATGTATTTTATGAAAATACATACAAATAGTTATTAGACAACGTTCTATGATTGATATCTCTATTTGATGGTTATACAGTTACCAAATAACACCACTATACAAGGAACAAATATCACTATACCTCCCAACACCTGGTGCCCCAAGGCTCATGAGACCCCTGGGCAACTGCCTACTGTGCCCGCTGGACAAGACAGCCCTGTGCATCTGTTTGTTGGACGTATTTAATTTATTTATCTCACCCATATGGTCCATACAACGTTTGTTGTAGTTTTACGTGTATGCAGTATATGTATTAACCCCTTCTTGACACAACGATTTATTTTTTGCAGCATTTGTTTTTTTCCTCCCCGCCTTCCAAGAGCCATAACTTTTTTTATTTTTCCATCTACACAGATGCTTGAAGGCTTATTTTATGCAGGAAAATATGTACTTTTTCATAACACCATTAACTGTACCAAAGAGTGTACTATGAGCCAGAAAAAATTCTATGTGGGGTGAAACATGAAAAAACAGTGATTGCACTATTTTTGTGGGTGCATTGTTTTTAAAGGGGTTTTGCCACGATCTAATGTTAACCTGGGATCTTTCAAAATGGATATTTAATCACTTTTCTAAATATATGTCATTAAAAAAGTGAAGCCTGTGAGAGCTACAGCCTGACTTACATGCCCTTAGTGTCCTGACTGTTTACATTAGATATGACCAGGAGCTGACAGGAGCTGATCTGGCCCCGCTTGTGTTATTTGCACTTCTTATCTGATGGCAGGGAACATGAATGAGCTTTGAAGGGACTGGGAGAAAAGATCCTGTGTCTGCTGTGTAGAGAATCCACTGGTTGTAATGTAATTATCTGAGTAAACATGCAGACCTCCCTGGCTCCCTGCTCAGCCCTCTTCCCACCCTTGCAGCAGTTCCTGAACAAATAAAAGAATGCTGCCTGCTCAGAGCTCATCTTCTCTCCTGAGCAGATAAGAGGGAGAAAACAAAACCCGTAGAGCTTGTGCACAATACAGTTATCCTGGATTAGTCAAACAATGTTTATTCAACTACAGAGACTGAATATCAGGAGCGTGCATGGGAGGTGGAGCGATGACATCACAGAGGAGGTACTTGTTTTTTTAAACACAAAAACACAACACCCCTTTTCTCAAGGCTCAAGAGCACAGATCAGCCTGTTAGCTGAGGAAATCACTTTTTGGCAAAACCCCTTTAAGAATTTCACTGTTTGGTAAAAATGACATGCTCTCTGTATTCTACAAGTTAGTATGATTCCTTTTATACCGAATTTTTAGAGTTTTCATTAAATTTTAGTCGTTTTAATTATTTTTACATTTTAAAAAACATGATAACATAGCAAAAAGGAGGTGTTTTGAACTTTGCATTTTTAAATTTTTAAAATATATTACAGAACAGTGTCCAATCATGTACAATACACCTTTACTACAAGTAACCCACAGATCATATCTTCCAGTGTAGTCCCTATTAGCAACATCTGATAAATTCAAGTTTGGTGCCAAAGAAGGAGACAAACAGTCAGACAGGCTAAGGTCTTATTTTTAAAAAATAAGTTGGTCAGGAAGACAGGACAAGTGACAAAAGTCAGGATATAAGTTGAGTCAGGGAATAGGTAGGAAAGAATAGAAGAACACCTTTGCACTCACAGGAACCTAATTGCTCAGACAGGGAGAAATGGTAGAAAGATCTTTTAAAAACCCCAGAGTTACTGGACATTGACTAGAGAATAGCTTTTAAGGGTCCGTCCACATGGCATGGTTTTTTTGTTGAATTTTCAGATGGTTTATGGATTTGGAAACCGTATGAAAACCGACAAGAAACCCTCCCCATAGACTTTAAAAGAAAATCTGTTCAGTAGCTTACAATGAACGGATGTTTAGCTTGACTCCTAAAAACTTGGAGCATGCACAATCTTCCGCCCAGTTTTCGTGAGAAAGGGTGCAAATTCATTGGTTATGGGGGAATCCGCAAACTGTGGACAGAACCGTCCCCCAAAACCACTTAAATACCATCCGGATTCTTAAACAGAATCCGACCGGCATTTTACCACTGCTGTGTGGAGGTGCCTTTAGAGTCAGGGCACATGCATGTTACACACCACTGGAGGACCCAGCAGGAGTACAGCAGCAGTAGGCACATCACTGAACAGGGAAGCAAAGGGCTACATGAGTATGCAGCAGAGAGCAGCGGTGGTGGATAGGAAAGCAGCAGCAGGAATTAACCATCACACCCATACATTTAAAACTTACTTTAAACAAGTTCTTACGATATTCATAAAGTATTGTGTAAGCTACAAAACATTACGGACATTTTAGGTTGTGCCCAAAAAGCCCCTATTTGAGATATGCTGTGCCTCCATCCTTGAATGATTTGGAAAAAGGAAAGTCTAGGGTATTAAATGGATACCACACATTCTTACATATGTGGAAATTTAACAATTCTTGTAGTTGCAAATAGAATATGTGCTGCTTCATAGATAATTGTATGACTATCTTTAGCTGAGCCATGCATTTAACAAAATTTGGGAAACTGAAAATATTAGGTATTTACCATATGTGTATCTACAAAGCTTAATTTATTGATGAAGTCAATTGACCTATATCCATAGAAAGGAAAATGTATATAAAATGAGAAGCAAGGAAAAATTTGAAGATTTCTGGTCTATTTGACTTGACAGGTCAGGACTATCTTCATCCAATATAACTATAGGCAGAATCTTCCATTCGTGAGACAATGATAGAGGGACACTAGCAGTGATGTAGCTACAGCGGTAACACTTCTGACCAGGTCCCTGAGGCTTGGGGGCCCACAGACCCCCTCACCACGCAGTTGCATCACTGGGTCATATAGACCCGGCGATGCAGCTATCACAGCCTCTGCCTGCACTGCTCAGTCACAATGACCGGGATTGGAACTAGCTTCGGACACAGTCATTTGGCCTCCCTGGATGCCACAGCATAGGCGGCACGATGTAATCATGTCATCATGCCACCTATGCTACTGCCTTTACTGGCATCAGGTCTTAGGCTTAGGGCTTAGTAGACGCCGAAAGTAGCGTCCCGGACCAAACAGCATTTTCTAAAACTGTTAATAGGGGGATCTCTATACCCACCTACCTACTGATGTAACATATAGACCTATCTACTGGGGGCATCCTATGTATCAATAGTCCCTACTGGTGACCATACATACTTATCAACTGGGGGGGTTGATATGTACCTACGAGTACTTACTGGTGGCATCTTATATATCAATCTATCTACTAGGGGACCATATATAACTCTCAACTTGGGGGGTGTTCCTATATACCTACCTACTGGGGGTATCCTATATACTGACCTATCTACTGGGGGACCATATATATCTATTTATTGGGGGCCTTATGAACCTACGAACTAAGGGAACCCTATATACCTATCTACTGGGAGTCTTATATACCAACCTCCCTACCTACTGTGGGGCCCTATATACCTTCCTACGACGGAGACCCTATATAACTTTCTACTGGGGGAACTCCATGTCCCTATTTACCTACTTGAGGGGCCCTATATATCTTCTGACAGAACCCTATCTAACTGCCCACCTACCTACTGAGGGGGGCCTATATCTGCCTAAAGGTGAACAATATACCAACCTATGTGCTAAGGGGGTCTATATAATTATAAACTGAGGTGTCTATATACTTACTAAGGGGCTAGCTAATGGGGAACTATATACCTACCTACCAAGAAAGCCTATATTGCTACCTAGTGTGGGAATATATACTTAATTACTAACTGAGTGGATCTATATAATTTTTAACCTGTATACCTACATTGAGTGTACCTTTATACCTACTGTACCTACTGTCAGAAGCTTTTAAATTACCTACTGCGTGGGACAATATATCTAACTACTGAGAACCCTATGTAGCTACCTAACGGGGACTTACCTATCTACCTGCTTATCTACTGAATGGGCCTTACATACCTATGTACCAAAGTTGGACTTTACTTATTAAATAGGAAAATTCTGCCTACTTATCTGACTAATTTTCAACATACTTCTAAAGTAACAGTCGTATAGCAGCACAGTAGGCACCGCTTTAATGTCTGCTATAATTGTGTGTACATACCCTTACACTGTTATTCAAGTTGTACACTGACTACTTTACATTGTATCAAAGTGTCATATCTTCAGTGTTGTCCCATTAAAAAATATAATACTATATTTACACAAATGTGAGGGGTGTACTCATGTTTATATACATATATATATATATATATATATAGTAGGGATTAGCGCAAATGGAAGCAGTCAATTGGTGTTAAAAACAGCAAGGTTTATTGGAGCACTCCAAAAAAAAACATGCAAAAAACGGCAGGCTTGCTTCAGCCCAAACAAAAAGATCCGGAAAAAACACAGTCAAAAGTGTAAGTGCAGTACCGTACCCCGGTTTCCCCTGGCAAGGGAACCACCCAGGTCTCAGTCTCTCTCTCTCTGGAGTGCAAGGCTCGCTCTGGCTTCTCCTTCCAACATTAGCTCCACTGAACCGTTTGTACCAGGTAAGGAACCACACCCCCTCTCACGTGAGCCTGCTGGCCTTATATAGGGCTGGTAAGCCCAGGACTGGGATGTGGGAGCAGCCCGTCCCACCCAACTCTACAGACTGCTCCAATAAAGCCCGACCCGGATCACGGCAT
Organism: Phyllomedusa bahiana; assembly: GCA_025379985.1. Classification (NCBI taxonomy): domain Eukaryota; kingdom Metazoa; phylum Chordata; class Amphibia; order Anura; family Hylidae; genus Phyllomedusa; species Phyllomedusa bahiana. Next base: position 120,590 of record JAODAL010003227.1, read on the forward strand.
TTTGCCATACTACAAATACAAAAACCTGTGTCAGTGGCCTGCTGCCGCTGACACCAAAACAAATGGGGCTTTATTTACACCGATCTTAAGCAGATCGGGTACAATAACGTCCATCACCCCGGGGGGACTGGGCACCTACAGCCATTAAAACTATAAAACCCTAGACAGGGCATCTGCATTCCCCTGCAGCTTTCCCGGCCTGTGCACCACCGACAAATTAAAATCTTGCAGAGCCAGGAACCAACGGGTGACCCTGGCATTGTGGCCCTTTTTCTCCCTTAACCATTTTAAAGGGGCGGATCCGTCCCCAAATCTAAATTTCCGACCCAGGAGGTAGTACCGGAGAGAATCGAGCGCCCATTTAAGGGCCCAAGCATTCCCCTTCAATAATGGCGTAATTACGCTCGGCAGGGGACAGCTTCCTGCTGAGGAAACTCACGGAATGTTCCTCCCCATTGATAACCGGGACATTACTGCTCCTGGGCCGACTCTGGGGCATCTGTTTGTACCACAAATTCTCAAGAGAAATCTGGGGCCACCCATACCGGCTGTCTACATAGAGCTGACTTCAAGTTTTGGAAGGCTTCCTCAGCCTCTGGGGACTATTTGATCATGGCGGATTTGGCACCCTTCGTTAGGTCAGTTGGGGGCCCACCGCCATTCGGCGAACTTAGGGATAAATCGCCGGTAATATCCCACAATTCCTAGAAAACTCTCTCACTTGTTTTCTTATTGAGGGGACGGGCCCCAGGATTGGATGGCTTTATTTTGTTCACTTGAGGCTTTATCTCCCCCCCTTTCCCCACGCCCATACCCCAAGTAAGGGGCCTCTTTCCATCCCTATGGCTCATTTTACTGGGGTTTATGGTAAAACCACCTTTCCTTAGGCATCTAGGATAGCTTGGATCTTCTTAAGTGACTCTCCCAATCTCGCTGAAGATCACTATGTCGTCAAGGTAGGCTGACGCATATGCCCTGGGGGGACCCAAGATCCAAATCCATCGCCCTCTGGAAGGTGGCGGAGCCCCTGCAACCCAAATGGCTTTTTTTACGTATTGGAAGGCCCCGTCTGGTGTAAAAATGCAGTCTTCTCTCGGGTTTTCTTGGCTAAGGGGATCTGCCAATACCCCTTGGACAGGGTCTAGGGTGGTGATATACCGGGCTGGCCCTAACCTCTCAATAAGTTTCATCCACCCGGGGCTTTGGGTATGCTCGACCTTGGATACCTCATTTAGCTTGCGTAGTCGTTGCAGAAGCGCCACTCAACCGTTGGGTTTTGGCACTAACACGATGGGGCTGCACCATCGCTTTTAGTTTTCCCCCATCACCCCTAATTTTAACATTCTTTTGTACCTCCTTTGCCACAATTTCCCTACGGGCCTCGGGAATCCTATAAGGTTTTAAACTTCCCTCTAAACATGAGGCTTGGTCACAATCTTATGTTCCACAACAATGGTAGCCCAGGTGCCTCTGTGAACAAGTCCCTTATTTTGTTGCAGCAGTTGTCTGCACTGTTGGGTCTGAGAAGGAGACAGGGTCTCTGCAATCTTCACTACCTCTATACTGGTCTCTTGTTGGGACAACAAACAAGATGCCTCCGGGGGGGTCCCTATCCTTCCATGGCTTGAGCAAGTTAACGTGGTAGATTTGATAGGGCTTCCTTCTACCCGGCTAATGGACCCGATAGTTGACCTCCCCCACCTTCTCAACTACCTCATATGGACCTTGCCATTTCGCCAGGAACTTGCTCTCCACCATTGGTACTAAGACCAGGACCCCGGTCCCTGGATTAAACTGCCCTCACTCGGGCGGCCCTGTTGTAGACTCTCGCTTGCGCCTCTTGGGCCTGTAAGAGATGCTTTTTAACAATAGGAAGTCTGAACGTTCCGTTCCTGCAACTGGGCCCCCATGCTCAATGAGCTTTTTTTGGGGCGTGACTTCCTTTCCCCCAGGTCTCTTGGCATATCTAATAGACCCCTGGGAAGCCTGCCAAAGCAATTCAAAAGGGGAGAACCCTGTGGAGGGTTGTGGAACCTCTCTAATAGAAAATAGGAGATACGGCAAAAGGTAGTCCCAATCTCGGCCATCCTTCTCGACTACTTTCTTCAACATGGCCTTCAAGGTCTTGTTGAAGGCTCTACCAAGCCATCTGGGGGGTGATACACCAGGTGCGTAGCTGGGGCACCCTCAGAACCTTACAAAGATCCTTTATTACTCTTGACATAAATGGGGTCCCCTTTATCCGTCAGGATCTCTTTCGGCAAACGTGTTCGGGGAAAATATGTGCCAAAGCTCCCTAGCAATGACTTTTTGAGGGGGAAACATTTCTCAGGGGCACAGCTTTGGGTAACTGGTGGCGTAGTCCATGATGACCAGAATGTACTGGTGTCCTCTAGCCGCCCTTTTCCAGGGCCCCACTAAATCCATCGCTACTCTCTCAAAGGGGATCTCAATAATAAGGCAATGGGATTAGCGGGCTGCGGGAAAATTTGGCGACTGGGGAGGTTACCTGGCACTGGGGACATGACTGGCAGTAGTTCCGGATTTCCCGGTAGCACTCTGGCCAGTAGAATCTGGGTAGAATCCTCTATGGTCTTATCTTGGCCCCAGGTGTCCCCCAAGACATAACTGTGAGCCAGGTCATGACCAACCGCCTATGGGGTTTGGGAACTAGCAGTTGTTCCAAACCCCTTCTTCACTTCTTTTGGTCACCCGGTACAACAGGTTCCCCTTCATGCAAAATGGGGGAAAACTTCCTCGGCCCCTGACTCTTGGGTACCCCATCCAGGACCACCACACTATTAAAAGCCCCCTTTCAGGGTTTATCCTGCAGCTGGGCCGCCCCAAAATTTCCCCGAGATACCCCTAGGTCGGGGACTGTCTCGTCAAGGGGGGACTCGTTTTCACCATCTCCCCACCATGACAGAGAACGGGAATTCGGGAACCACCTCCTGGACAGGGCTCTCAGGGCTGTCCGTGCTCTCGGGAATTTCTGCTGTACTGTATTTTCCCATAGTAACCAAAAGAGAGGGCAGTCCCGGCCAATTATCGCCTCGGCAGTAAAACCCCCTTTAGATGCCTACTTTGGGGGGACACTGTACCCCCATCAGATTTACCGTGACTCGTGCCACGGGTACACTTTGGTATCCCCAAGTATGCACGTGACTCCCAAAGTTTCCCTGGGGTTAACATATGGGGAATACGGGCCGTTAGGAGAGTGATCAAACCCCGAGTCCAGGAGTCCCCTGATGGGGTGCCCCTTCACCCTGATTGGACAGAGTGGAAAGTCCCTTCTCCGTGTCCATCACTGCTGTGCAGGCCGGTTGCGCAAACAGACCCTACGCCGCCCTATGGAACAGTCCATGGGGTTTCCCAGCCAAGGGGGCATTGGCGCCATGTGCCCGGGCAGCGTGGCACTTCAGCAATGATGTCCCTGACAGAGGGTCTGGATTTGGGTCTGGCAGGCCTTTGGCCTTGGACCGGGCTTCTCTAGGGGTTTTTGGGACCCCTTCTGGGCCGTCAGAGCACTCTGCATAGCCAGTATGGAGGGGAAAAGGTCCTGGATGACCATGGAGCGCTCCACGGCCTGATACCTTTCCACCAAGGCTACCAAGTCATCCGCGTCTGGGGATTTTCCCTGCGCGACCCCGCACTGCACTGGCTTTGGTAAGAGCGTGCACAAACTGGTCCATCATGACCCTTTCCACCATCTGGGCTGGGGAACATACCTCTGGCTGCAGCCATTTCTGGATGAGGTGCAGGAGATCAAACATTTAGGACCTTGGGGGCCGGTCCCTTCTGTATCTCCACTGGTGCACCCTCTGAGCCCGGACGGTGGGCCGTCACGCCCAGGCGTGCCAGGACTCGGATCTCAGCTTAGGGGATTCCCTGGGATCCTGCCAGAGACAAGTAATAAAAAGCCTTTTGAGGCTCGCCGGTGAGAAAGGGGGCCCAGGACCTCGCCCATGCGGGCTGGTAGTCTCTCCCGTTCGGCAACCGCTCAAGACGGTAAGGAAGGCTTCCACGTCGTCCTCTGGGGTCATCTTCTGCAGGGCGTCTCGTACCCTCTTCCGGGCCTGCTGTCTGTCCTCCTGACGGGGTGTAGCTGGGGCCTCCTTCCCCCGGATAGCTTCCTCCATGAGGGCCATCTGCCTGATTAGGAGCTGGTTAGTTTCCTGCTGTGACCGCACGGACTCTGCATGGGCTTGTTGCTGTTGGGGGGCTCACCGCACCAGGTGTTTCAGCAGTCCTCCATCGCCCCCGTCTGGCTTTGAAGAGTAGCAGCCGCCTTAACCCAGGACATGCAGTTTCCTACTCCAGGATGTTGCCCCGCATCCGAGACACCAATTGTAGGGATTAGCGCAAATGGAAGCAGTCCTTTGTGTTAAACACAGCAAGGTTTATTGGTGCACTCCACAAAAAAACTTCAAAAAACGGCAGGCTTGCTTCAAACCAAACAAAAAGATCCGGAACAAACACAGTCACAGGTGTAAGTGCAGTACCGTACTCAGGTTCCTGGCAAAGGGGAAACCACAGCAGGTCTCAGTCTCTCTCTCTCTGGAGTGCAAGGCTCAGCTCTGGCTTCCTTCCAAACATTAGCTCCACTGAACCGTTTGTACCAGGTAAGGAACCACACCCCCTCTCACCTGAGCCTGCTGGCCTTATATAGGGCTGGTAGCCCAGGACTGGATGTGGGAGCACCCGTCCCACCCAACTCTACGACTGCTCCAATAAAACCGACCCCGATCACGGCATTATTTTCCATACAAAAAATACAAAACCTGTGTCAGTGGCCTGCTGCCACTGACACCAAAACAAATGGGCTTTATTTCACCGATCTTAAGCAGATCGGTGACACATAACGTCCATCAATAACGGCACCTTGTGCCTTCCTACAATATATACACACACAGTATCCCATGGGACAACACTGAAGATATGACACAGACACAATGTAAAGTAGTCAGTGTAAAGCTTGTAGAACAGTATAAATTTGGCGTCATCTCAAAAGTACTCAACACACAGCCATCAATGGCTAAACCCCTGGCAACAAAACTGAGTATACACCTAAGTGAGAATGGACAAATTGTTCCCAATTTGCCATTTTTCCTCCACGGTGCCATGTGACTCATAAGTGTTACAAGATCTAAAAAACGAATTGTTGCTCAACATAAAGATGGTCTAAGCTATAAGAAGATTGCCAACACCCTGAAACTGAGCTGCAGCATGGTGGCCAAGATCATACAGCGGTTTAACAAGACAGGTTCCACTCAGAACACGCCTTGCCAAGGTCAACCAAAGAAGTTGAGTGCATGTGCTCACCATCGTATCCAGAGATTGTCTTAACAAAATAGACATATGAGTGCTGCCAGTATTGCTTCAGACATTAAAGGGAACCAGTCATCAAAATTAATTTTTTTTTATTGATGAAATATTATGTGTTAGTTTTTGTCAAAGTTTTTAGTATATTTTTTTCTTTCATTCAATTTGTGGTAAATATTAAAAAATGCAAAAGGATTTTCAAAATTTCCCACTCTTATCCACCAGAGGGAGCACATCCAAGAAAAAAAGAGTGTATCTCATGTACAAAGAGGATGTAATACGTCTTGCTGTAAATGTGGGCTGGTCTGGTGGTAAAACTATAGGGTGCGATCCTGCTGCATCCCACACGTATCCAGACACTCAGCTGCATTTTGCATCCGAAAGATGCTGCATTTTTGGATGCACTTTTCGGACTCAACACGGATCCAAAAGCGGATCCAAAGATGCCGTGTGCACATACCCTTACTCTATTTCACTATGGATATGCATCCCTGCTCCCGGATATCCAAAGGTGGCCAAGGTCTATAGACCCTAAGAACTAATATTTATCTAGTTCACATGTGAACATTAGGCTCTGTCTACCCTGCAGTGGACAAAAAAACACCTGAAAACCAAATCCTAAAAACCTTCATAAAACTGAGTTTTTTGTCCCCTGACGGTCAAAAGCTGTTGAAAAAAAACGGCCATTTTATGGCGCGTTTTTTGCTTGTCTTCAAGTCTGGTTTTTAAAGTCTGTATAAATCAAGCCATTGGGTGTGACTCCACCCTACAAAAGGGGATGTACAGCACATTATTGCATTTATGGATCCGTGTTGGATCAGAAAATCGCATCCAAAACCACTGCAGCAATCGGATCTAAAACAGATCCAACATATAGCTGTGTTTTTGGATGTGTGTTGGATGCAGCAGGATCACTCCATATAGTTTTAAATTGGGCTCCTGTTGCGTCTTTCGGATCAAGAATCGATATAAAATCATGGAACGGATAGAACTTTATTAGCACCAAAACCAATACATAAAAGTTTTTTTTGCGCCAAAATCCGTAAAAAAAGATTTTTTTTTGCGTCAGAAGCGAGAGAATTTTATTAGTGTCAAAATCTGTAAATAAAAGGATTTTAGCGCGAAATCTGTTAAAAAAGTATTTTTTACGTCAAAAGCGAGAGAACTAAAATTAGCAGAAAAATCTTGAATTGTGCAAAAATCGTTGGCGACAAAAGCACGATCACTTTATTAGGAATGAGGACACGTCGGACACTTGTCTGCTTCTTCTCTGGCAGCCTTGCTGAGCAGACATTCAGTAGCTGCTCCTCTGGGCTCCACAATCATGGTTCCCTGCTCCCTGCAGACAATAGAGCATGCTGAGCTCACAGCAGGGAGGGGCTGGGAGGACTCTCACTGAAGATAATCAGATGGGAATAGTCTCAAGTCTCTTACCTACATTGTTTACTTTATGTCAGCTTCCTGAGTGTCAATTCACGCAGCAGAGGACTGTCTCTGAAGGGGGGAGGGCTCACCCACACAGGAATCTGTATAATTCTCTTTACAGGCTCAAAATTAAAATTACAGCAACTGAGACTAAAAATATGATAGAAAACACACACATTACTGCAAAAAAAAAAAAAAAAAATTGCGACACAATCCCTTTAAAGGGGTTGGAATTAGCCTGGAATTAGCACTGCACCAAAGTGGTCTGCATATCTGTCATCCCTGAAGTAAGCCTCTTCTAAAGATGATGCACAAGAAGCCAACAAACAGTTTGCCGAGGAAAAGAAAACTAAGGACATGGTTTACTGGAACCACGTCCTCTGATGAGACCAAGACAGACTTATTTGGTTCAGATGGTGACAAGCATGTGGGGCGGCAATCAGATGAAAAATACAAGTGTGTCTTGCCTACAGTAAAGCATGGTGGTGGGAGTGTCATGGTTTGGGGCTCCATGAGACCTGCTGGCGGTGGGGAGCTACAGTTCATTGAAAGAACCATGAATGCACACATGTACTGGGACATACTGAAGCAGAGCATGATCCCCTCCCTTTGGAAACCGGGCCATAGGGCAATATTCCAACATGATCAGGACAACAAACACACCTCCAAGAAGACCACTGCTACGCTAAAAAAAAAAAATGAGGGTTAAGGTATTGGGCTGGCAAAGCATGTCTCCAAACCTTAACCCTGTGGAGCATCTGTGCGGCATCCTAAAATGGAAGGTGCAGGAGTGCAAGGTCTGTAAAATCCATCAGCTCTACATGTACCCTACATGTACCACCAGTAGGGTCAAAATACAGCATTAGATGAATATGGACAATGCAGAAAGTGCTGTGCATATGGCATATCAACAAGATAAGATAAAGAAAAATACTGTTACTACTGTATTCATAAATTATATAAAGCTAAGCAGAAAACTTAACTAGTGAAAATACTTATTACTGAGCAATTGCTCACCCTTACATCAAAAGTAGGTAGAGGCCCCATTCACATTATATTTCCTGCATCTGTAGCAGGTATCCATTGGATACCTTGAAAACTGTACAGATGTCTCTTCATCTCTTCACAGGTACGTGTTCTCTGGTGAACAGCATTTCCATCAAATCCACAGCATTATATCTATAATTGTCCCTGCTTTGCTTAAATGGTACGTGTTTGTATAGATATTTTGGCCCAGCTCTGTCTTCCTTAATTTATCCTGTATTTATTTGTGTAGCCATCAATCCCAGATATTCCCCTTGAAGTTTCTGCTTTGTGCAGAGCCATTTGTAGATCCACCCATTTACGACACCTGAATGCCCTAATGCTCTAATTGAACTCCTTATAGCCTAGTATAAGTTGCATAGCGCCGGTCTGTGGACCGAGGTCTGAGGGCCATATTTCACGTGCCATATTTTGAAGTGACTATTTACAAGTGACACAAGCCTCAGAAATATGCCAGAAATGAGACAGAAGTGAGCATAAGAGACCTAGGAGGCACGCCTTTTTGTGAGTAGCTGCACTTCTTTACATACTCCTTAATTACCATGCTCACTATTACTATCTACCTTGCAGCCACCTGCTTCCTATCTTATCACCCTGTCTTGCCCTCAGACAATTTTATCCATATCAGCTCCTCTCTCCTTCCTTCATCTATGTTTTCATCCCACACGCTATTTTCCTTTTCATCCACCCCAAACCTCCAGCTCACACATTACTGCACAAACGCCGCTCATATTCATCACTGAACCATCTGCTGTCTCTTTTCATTACTCCTGCTTCTCGCTGCAGGGGACATATCTCCTAACCCCGGCCCACCCTCCTTTACTGCTCATCCCACCTCCTCCTTCCATAGAAACCCTGCTAACCTGCTTGCTATTCGCTGTAGTCTTTTCCTGCCCCTTTTAAGTATGCTCTATGGAACGCCCGATCCGTCTGCAACAAACTCACTGCTGTTCATGACCTGTTTCTCTCGAACTCGCTCAACCTGCTGGCCCTCACAGAAACATGGCTCCAGCAATCTGACACCGCTTCCCTTGCCGCTCTCACCTATGGCGGTCTACACTTCACCCACACCCCCAGACCTGAGAACAGGCCGGGTGGAGTAGTTGGCATACTTCTCTCTACACACTGCACTTACCAGATTATCCCTCCTGCCCCCTCCCTCACTTTCCCCTCCTTTGAGGTCCACACCCTCAGACTCTTTCGGCCATTTTTCCTCAGAGTCGCGGTTGTGTACAGACCCCTCCCTCCCGGCTCACCCCGCCAGTTTCTGGATCATTTTGCTCCCTGGCTCCCTCACTTCCTCTTTACTGAAATACCCACACTCATCATGGGTGATTTCAACATCCCCATTGATTACCCCATGTCTCCTTCTGTCTCTCAGTTTCTTTCACTAACCTTTTTCTCTTGGCCTCTCACAGTTACTAACTCTTCCACCCACAAGAATGGGAAATCTCTTGATCTAGTTTTCTGCCATCTTTTCCCAATTGCTAACTTCACGAAGTCTCCGTATGCTCTCTCTGACCACAACCTTATCTTCTTCGTTATCATTAATTCTCAGCCTTCTTTAGACAAACCTGCCCATCACACACTCTGAAATATCCGCTCCATTAACACTCAGGAACTCACAGACACCATAGATTCCTCACTGCCCCCAATCACCTCCCTCTCCTGTCCTGACCTGGCTGTCAAACGTTACAATGAAACTCTCACAACCACCCTGAACATGTTGGCACCACTCACACACCGCACCACCATAGACGCCCGCAGCCTTGGTACACGCTTCAGACTCGCCATCTGCAGCGATGTTCCAGGTGTGCTGAGCATCTGTGGAGAAAGTCGAAGCTACTTGCAGACTTTCTCCACTACAAATTTATGTTCAGGACTTATCACACTGCCCTTCACAGCGCCAAACAAAAACATTTCACCTCCCTCATCTCAACACTACACAACAACCCAAAATGCCTGTTTGACACCTTCCACTCCCTCATAAGGCCTAAAGGTCAGGCCACAGTTACTGACCTCTGTGCTGAAGACCTGGCAACTCACTTCAAAGAGAAAATTGAAAATATCCGGCAAAATATGTCTCAGTCCCCAAGTAATACCCATCCCATCCCCTCCCACACTTCCTCTAGTCTACTCTCAGCCCTTGACCCGACGACAGAGGAAGAAGTGTCCAGACTTCTCCTGTCTGCGTGCCCCACCACCTTGCTCTAGTGACCCCATTCCCCCCCCCACCTTGTCCAGTCTATTTCCCCGCTGTCCTTTCTCACCTTACTACAATCTGTAACCTCTCTATCTCCACTGGGATCTTTCCATCTTCCTTCAAACATGCCATCATAACCCCTTTACTAAAAAAGCCCACTCTGGACCCATCCTGGGCTGCTAATTACCGACCAGTCTCTGATCTGCCCTTCATCTCTAAACTCCTGGAACGCTTGGTCTACTCTCGCCCAATCCGCTATCTCTCTGCTAACTGTCTTCTCGATCCTCTACAAACCGGTTTCCAAACCCTACACTCCACGGAAACGGCTTTAGTTAAAGTCTCAAATGACCTCCTAACAGCAAAATCTCAGGGTAACTACTCATTGCTGCTTCTCTTGGATCTCTCAGCAGTGTTTGACACTGTTGATCACCAAGTTCTCCTTAGCATGCTGAGTTCCATTGGCCTCCAGGACACCGCTCTCTCTTGGTTCTCATCTTATCTGTCTGATCGCTCATTCAGTGTCTCTTTTTTCGGATCTACCTCCTCTTCTCTACCTCTTGATGTTGGAGTTCTTTTCATTGTTCACAGCCCCGATTGGACAAACCATCAGCAGATTTGGCTTCCAGTATCATCTCTATGCTGATGACACCCAATTATACACCTCCTCCCGTGACATCAGTCCTATTCTCCTACAAAACTCCAGTGACTGTCTGTCCACTGTCTCTGACATAATGTCCTCTCTCCATCTGAAACTAAACCTCACTAAAACTAAACTTCTTGTCTTTCCGCCATCTTGTAACCAACCCCCCGACTGCTATTTCTGTTTCAGTGTGTGGCACCACAATAACTCCTAGGCAGCAGACCCGCTGTCTGGGGGTTATACTAGATTCTGATCTGACCTTCACCCCATATATCCAATCCCTTGCCCGCTCCTGTCACCTGCACCTCAAGAACATCTCCAGAATCCGTTCGTTTCTCACTGTGGAAACAAGTCAATCTCTCATTGTGGCCCTTATTCTTTCTCGTCTTGACTACTGTAACTCCTTGCTAATCAGTCTTCCTCTGTGCAAACTCTCCTCTCTTCAATCTGTCCCGAATGCAGCAGGCAGGCTCATCTTTCTTTCCAGCCGCTATACTAATGCCTCTACCCTGTATCAGTCACTGCACTGGTTGCCCATTCAGTACAGGATACAGTATACACTCATCACTCTCACCCATAAAGCTCTCCACAGCGCTGCACCCCCCTACATCTCCTCCCTCGTCTCTGTCTACCACCCAACCCACTCTCTCCGCTCTGCTGCTGATATCAGGTTACAGTCATCAATCATCCGAACCTCCCATGCCCGTCTCCAAGATTTCACACGTGCTGCACCAGTTCTCTGGAATATGCTACCGCGGGCGATCAGGCACATTCACAACCGTCATAGTTTTAAGAGGGACCTGAGAACACATCTTCTCAGTCTGGCCTACCAAGATCCCTAACTGCTATCACACACATCTGTCACTCCCTACACTAGGGCACTCACAGGCACTTATCTGTATATTAATGTACTGTCTGGGTGGCAGGTTCATCCATTTTTCATGTAAACCACCCCCTATTTATGAAACATGGCTGGACCATTGTAAACTTGGCACTTCTCACCGTTTGTTTCACCCATACACCCTAATAGATTGTAAGCTCTCACGAGCAGGGCCCTCACACCTTGTGTCTCATCTGTAAGTACTTTTAATGTGTAATGTCTGTACTTTTACCCTCGAATTTGTAAAGTGCTGCGGAATATGTTGGCTCTATATAAATAAAGATTATTATTAGATGTAGCACAGTTTAGCTTTGACAGTGATATCATGGCTTTCTGTGTTATCTACTCTTATCTCTAAACTTAAGCCATTGAAAGCATTGAACAAATGAAGTTAACTTTCTGCGCCATGATGTATTGATGTGTTATCTGTCACGTCTTTGCCACATCTGTTTGCCAATGTATAAAGCAGCTGAGGAATCTATAGAGCAAATAATAATCTCTTTTTGACTGTGTTTGCTGTATTTTCCATCTTTATGTGCTGGATACAAACGTTTGATAGACTTATATTGGAGGCAAGTAACATAATGTCAGTGGGATCCATGACACAGACACAGTGATGTGATATGAATGGGGTCTACGAAATATATTAGACACAGAATGAAAATACTGGAAAAGCCCAGGACACTTCCCTCTTGCTATTCCATTATTTGATTGGTGTTATTCTTTGTAGTACATGTTGTTCTCTTTATTATAATTGTGGTTTATCTGCTGCTGTATTTTCATTATGTACTTTGGGCCACATATATAAAAACTGTCTTGGTCTAAGACTTTCTTTGTTTCCCCTAGCAAATAATCAGAGTTCCCCTTTCATTTCATATAGTGCTCTGGAAGAATGAAAGGGGAGCTCTGCTTGGTTGCTTTGGGCAACAAAGAAAGTCTTAGACCAAGACAGTTTTCGTACATGTCCCCTTTATTTTTATACCTATTTTTGATGTAAATTGGAAATGTCAAGTATCACAATAATGTAATAAAGATCGTAGTGCAACATATTTAATTGATATTGTATACCAGAATGACCCCATAAATATGCTCTCATCTTTAAAGGGGTTGTCTTACTACAAGGATTGCTTTTTATGTTAAAGATCTTGCAAAAGCAAGTCACTTTGCAATTTGTGTCCATTAACAGTATCCTACCTGTTCCTAGATATCCCCTCTTGTATGGGCTGCATCAGCTCCTCAGGTCGCTATAGCTACAGACCTGTTCGATCTCTCCTGATAGGCTGCCAGCACTGGTTGCTATAGCTACAGACCTGGCTTCTAATGCAGCCTAGTAGAAGCCAGTAAACACACCCCTGAATTTAAAATAAAAAAACAAGAAAACAGGACTGAGGTAAGATGAATCAATGTAGTGTGATAACCCCCTTTAGACCACTCTCCACCCCCTTCCATTTTACCTTACTGTAGTATTGTGAGAGACCTCACTCTTCGGGGTTGGCGTTCCATTACACATTTGCAATTATCTAGAAACAGCGTACTAGTGTATTAGCAAAGTTAAAGATGGAAACAAGCTGCTGGAGTGACAGGTGCCATCACATTCTCTCTAAAAGGCATTTAGTGGAGTTGAAGTCATGGCTCTGTGCAAGCTGGTTCTGTTTTTGTATATTAACTGATGCCACAAATTTTAAAGTGTTCTGTGTTTTAGAATATCATTGCATGCAATTGCAAATAGATTACATCATGTTGGAGCTAAGAGGTCTAGTCAAAACTAGAAAAGTCCCACACATATTACTTCTCCACAAAACTTCAAGCAAGTAATGTTCTTCTGGTTTCTGCCAAACCAAGATTTGTATATCCAACTGTTATGTGGGAAAATGTAATTCATCACTTAAGATAATATGTTTCTGTTTAACAAGCCTCGTAGAAGAAGATTTCAGACAGCTCGAGCTTGCTTGCATAAAGAGTGGTATTCTAGCACAGCTGCATATTGGAAGCCCTTGATTTCTTCTGTACCGTTCCATTCTGTGATTACAGATATCATGACTACATGCTTTATTTAATGGTTCTATTAGCAATGGGTATGGCTGATATACCCAAATCTAATCATTAAAATGGGGTTCACATATTTTTGTCCATGTGCAACAGAATAGCCATTTTTCCAGGTAAATCCAGCGTAACGATTTTCCAGCAGCTGCTTATGGAAAAAGACATATTGCCTATATATAATTTTCCTGCCAATGACTAGACTGGGAGTTTCCAATGAATGAATGAAAATGATAAGAGGAATAGTTAAGTGTATTTCTGAAATGGAACATACCATTTCCTGTGGGAAATATGACATTTATCAACTAAGATAATTGTTTCTCCCTATTTCTCAGGAAGTCACCATGTTTCATTTTATAATTATCATAAAAGAAATGTATGTTGACTATAGAAAGGACCAACAGCATCATTGAGAATTGTATATTTTGAGCAACTCCAAGTGTAATCACAACTAATGGAAATAAATACATTGAAATGGCCTTCGCTTTTCATTGCTTTTAGATATACAAAAGACATTGCTACAGGCAAATAAAAAAAAAGGAGGAAAGACAAAGCAGTCCTTGATATGATCAATATATTGCTATTTTATGGTCCAATTGCGTTGTTCAATGGATGCAACGTAGTGAATGCCATCAAATGTAAAACTACAAAAGTGTAAGCCTTGTTTGCAATAAAAACAGTGCAGTACTATACAACTCAATAGATGCTATGAATGTAAAGTAAATTTTACAGTGGAAGAACCTACTCAAACATTATAAAACTGAATTAACAAAAACTAAATTATACACATTTAGGGTATGTTCAGCTGGCGTACTTGCGGGGCGTAAGTTGGTGTGTAGTTGTGGTGCAGTGCGCCCGTCGTCCACGCCACAAATATGGTAAAATCATAGCACTCAGTAAGTGCTATGATAAGCTGATGTTTTCCATGGCACGTACTGTGCACCCATAAAAAGTAGTGACATGTCACTTCTTGAAAGCGAAAGTGAATGGGACGACTGTTGAAAGTATGCACTGGCCAACGCGTCCTTTCAACAGCAGGCGTACCTGTGCACCGCACCGCTGGATACTGGGTAGCAGGACACAAAATACCACATATGACACACATACGAGAAAGTAGCACATTTTAGGATAAAGCTATCACACTTGACACCAAAAGTTCTGCCTGCATGTCATCCTAAAGGGCTCATGGGAAATGAGCTACAACTCTTGTAGTGCCACCAACTGGATGCAGTGTTCCTCAATTTACTTCCGATTCACTAAGCCTTGCAATATAATTGAGATGTACCATGTAACATTTATAATATTGGTGTCAAAATGTCATGCACCACCAAGGAACCCAATGGACTCAACTGAAAGTTAGTGGTGCCTGGGGTATCCATCAATTCATCATGAGAGGAATCAGGCACTGCAGTTTCCATTTTCAATGAAAACTACAAAGCAGATGTGAATAGAGCTATACGGAATGGCAGAAGGTAAACATAAGCTATTCTTTTTCTCATCAGGTTAGGACGTTTGGAGGTTCAGTGCAGCTAATCTCTACTTTAAAGTTACCTTGACCCTAGTTTAAACATTAAGGGCCTTATGTATGAAAACTGTTTAGCAGTAAGATTATCCGTGTTAGCAATAGCAACCAATCAGAGCCCAGAATTCATTTTATATACTGCTCTGGAAAAATAAAAGTTTATTTAGAGCTCTGATTGGTTGCCATGGGCAACAAAGAAAGTCTTACTGCTGGACAGTTTTCATACATAAGGTGCTAAGTTAGAGCTCATAATTTGAGACAGCAATGTGACCATTTAACACCTTCCTGACATTGGACCTACCTGTACATCCTAGTGGAAAGTAGCTTGCCACAAATGCATATACTGGTACGGCTTAGATGTTGTATGGGCTCTCAAGCAGGACCTGTATGATTGCAGAATGGGACCAGCTGTGTATTAATGTATGTGCTGCTTCCAGGCTGCGGGAGTGGTGGGGCACAGTGATTGACAGTTGCCATGGAGAGCAAAACTGCTGTGTACTGCTCTCCATTGTAACAGTGATACAAGTCCTCTATAGAGATAAGTAAAAAAAAAAAAACAGTGCAAAAGTACAAAAACAAGTAAAACACAAATATAAAAAATTAAAACATGTGCACCGCTCTTTTCACTTTTACAAATGCCAATCACCCCCAAAAAGATAAAAATAAAAATAAAGTACGCATATTTGGTATTGCTACATGCGTAACAACCTACCCTATAAATCTTTTATTTTATTTAACTTGCATGGTGAACAAACGAACAAAAAAATCAGTCACAGAATTGTGATTTTTGTTCATACCGCAGTACATAAAACAGAATAAAAAGCACTCAAAAAGTCAAATAAATGCATAAGTGGTATCAATGAAAACATCAGTTCATCCTGTAAAAAAAAGCCCATGCACTGCTCTGTATACGGAAAAATAAAAAAGTAATCAGAAGATAGTGATGCATAAATATTGTTTTACCCAATAAGAACACTTTATTTTTTAAAGCACAATTGCACAATACACCCCTAGATGAAATCCATGATGGGTGTTGAATCCAAAAAGGGGCAACTTCTGGAAAGTTTCACCTGTTCTGGTTCTTTGGGAGCTTTGTAAATGTGACTTGGCACCCACCAAAATCTGCGATCCAAAAGCCAAATAGTACTCCCTCCCTTATACGCCCTGCCATGCGCCCAAACAGCAGTTTACACCCACATATAGGGTATTGCCAAATTTGGGAAAAATTGTGTTACACATTTTGGGGTGTTTTTTTCCAGGATTCCTTGTAAAAATGAAACATTTTCAGCTAAAATTGCAGATTGTTGGAATTTTTTTTTTCATTTTTACGGCCTAAAACACCTGTGGGGCTGATATACTCACTGAACCTCTGGATATATTCCTGAAGATATGCAGTTTCCAATATAGGGTATTTTTAGCGCTTTTATTAAGTTTTAGCACCTTAGGGTGTCCACAAACCTGTAATCGCACCTAAAGAAAATTGTAATGAAAGTTCAGTAAGTACTCCTCCTATTCTGAGGATTGTGGTTGAGTCAAATAGCGCACTGGGCCCACATATGGGATATATCTCTAAAAATGGCAGAATTGGGGGTATTGATGTTGAGTCACATTTCCTTGGTCACATCTCTCATGTTCCAGTGAATAATGGAAAAAACTGAATATCTGCAAAAAAAAAAGTTAAATTTTTAAATTTCACCTCCACTTTGCGTTCATTTCTGAGAAACACCTAATGGGTTAATAAACTTCCTAGCTGCTGTTTTAAATACTTTAAGGAGTTTAATTTCTTAGATGGAATTATTTATGGGGGTATCTAGCATATAGGCCCTTAAAGCCACGTCAGACCTGGACTGGTATCTAACAAACTCTATGTTTAAAATTTTCTTGAAAATGTGAAAAATTACTACTAAATTTCTAAAGCCCCTAATGTTGTAAAAAATAAAAAGTGACACGTCTGATTTAAAAAATAGGACTTTGTCAGGGAGGTCAAAACTGGCTGCGGCGGTAAGGGGTTAATACATAACAGAGTAAAAGCTACTTAATAAAATCCACTTTCTGCTATTCAGCAAACTTCTTCTCTAACTTTCATAAATCCCGTCAACTATGCTAGGTCTTTGATCTTTGTCAGATAAAAGTACTTAGTTTTGCAAAGTGACTGATCCTATATTAAGACATCATCAGAAAGCAATTACATGAGATAAAGTAAGGTAACTCTGCAAAGCTATTAGACATGATATAAAGAAAACTTCAAAACTGTGCCAGTCTGGCAGACAATTACAGTCATATGAAAAGTTGGGCACCCCTATAATCTTAATCATTTTAGTTCTAATATTGGGTGTTTGCAACAGCCATTTCAATTTGATATATACTAATAACTGATGGACACAGTAAATATTTCCGATTGAAATGAGTTATTGTACTAACACAAATGTGCAATATTAGTTATTAGATATATCAAATTGAAATGGCTTGCAAAAACCCAAATATTTAGAACTAAAAATGATTTAGATAAAGGTGCCCAAACTTTTTCATATGACTGTAAGTGTGAAACTTTTTTTTTTCTATTTCAAATCCTAACAAAAAAGATACAGTAGGCATACAGCTAATACATATCTGATATAATTTCAAATAATTACCTTCTTCAGTAGTACCAAAATCTATCATTGAGAACCAAGATCAATAAAAAGTTGACAGTCTTCCACCAAACCTACATTCCTGAGAAAATGGAAACACGGTTTTGGGTTCTTTTTATCACATATATGGCCAAACCATAAACTTAAAATGTGTAACAGCACCCACGACTTGTCCTCCACCTACTCTATGTGTAATTTATAATACTGGTATCCTTTGATGGTCCACCTAAGGCACCAGAGACTAAGGGTGACATGTATAAAACCTGGCACTGACATGCCAGTCCTAAATCGATATAGATCAGTATAGAATGTGACAGTACTTTATGTATGAACCTCTCATATTTGGGTTTATAAATCTGGTGTGTGGTATGTCTTGCATAGCATAGCATAGCATATCTATGGTGCATATCTTTGGGGAATTCAAAAGAGCCATGTTTGGCACATAATGCGCCGAGTTTTGACGTACAACTGTTGATACATCTTTCGAACAGGGCTACAACAGGTTTTTTGGCTCTAAGTACGGCAGAAAAGTTTGGGCAACCCTTTTTATAAATATTGCTCTAATTGTGAACCGAGCACTTTGTTCAGCTGTACCTCTGCTTACGAGGAATGAATTAAAATGCCCACATAATCACCTCCCAATTTCCAAGCTAAAAATATACTTGTACTTTCAAGTATCGTTCCAGGTTAAGCTGTCATGTAGGCACATCAGGAGTAGCAGTATTTATGGGCACTAGATAATTTGTACATTACAGTTTTTTCCCGTTTCTCTGGAGGTTTCAGCTTATTTTTATTTGTCCCCAAACAACAGCAGCTATGATGTCACACAAAAACAGAAGAGGGGGTTCTCGCTCCCCAATATCTCTATAGCACAACCCTAGATTTGGCCATATTGTGGAGGACAGTTTAGACTACAGACTTTTATGAACCTTTTCAGTCTCTCAAGATGATCTTAGAGAGTGAATGATGAGTTGTAGATTAAGGGAGAGGAGGAAATGAACCAGATAAGTGGAGAAAGGGGCATTTTTTCTAATAAGGCAAAGTTTTTTTTATATACACTTGAGCTATTGATCTGTGCAAAATCTGCTAGAAAGTATAATACTGCTTTTGAGACTTTGTTATATGCATTCTAATATAACAATTTTTCTGACTAAACTGACCTATAATGGCATACTGAATTGAATCAAGGTATTGATGTCAAGATGATTGTATGCTAAAGGTGATTAATGAAAGTCCTACATGAGGAAAGAATTCAAAGAACTCTGTAATAGCTCATACATAAGTGGCAAGTCACAAACCTTTCCCTTGGACAGTGGCATTGACATTGTTGATAATTTTACGACTTTGAGACTTTTGGATCTCATTACAGCATGCAGAGATTGGAATTCAGGTTAAAACATAGCGGAATATTTCCTGTCCACAGATGTTATGCCATTGGCTCTGCCAGTTATTTTTTCTTTATTCTCAAACCAGCTATATATGCCATAAATGCTTTTTAAGTTACAAAATTTGTGCTCTCCATCAATCACTGAGGGGTGTGGACCTCCTGGAGAGGCTATGCATTATATGCCAAGCCCCTAAGTGGTTTTCCAACATTCAGAACAAACATTAAATGCTGTCTAAGGCAACCTTATCCAACTGTATTGCAGTAAATAATTGAACCCAGAGGCTTCTAATCTCCAAAGTTAAAAGCTAAATATTTCTGGAAAAAAACAATGTAATACGTGACAAAGTTATGTACGCAGACCCAATGCAGACAATTCATTGTGTGTTTATATAATTGAAAAACAATTTAAAGACCTCTCAAGAGCAGTAAAACTCCCATGACAGAAACTTATTCTCAGCTATAATTAAACCCTCCAATTTTCCATGAGACATTGGGGAAATAATTGCAGTTTTTGAATAGTACTTAATTTTACTTTGGTAAAAATATATGTTAACCATTGATCATCAACATATTAAAAGAGTTGTCTCACTGAAACAAGTACTGTCTATATAACCTACTTGGCTATGTCTACACAGCATGCAAAAACAATCGTATTTTCGGCGGTTTTAGAATTCTGAAAATCAGACTGTTTTGCATGCCCATAGACTTTAGGAGAAAAAACGACCTGTAGTCTACACAGGTTGTTTTTCTTCCGATCATTTTCTGGCGCTGGCATTTTTAGGAACATGTTGTAAAAACCGCCAGCACCTAGCATCTTTCCGTCAGTTTACATTCAATCGTATGGGCTAACGAGAAAAAAGCTAAAACCGACTACAATTTCTGCTCAAAACGTGAGGAAAAAAGCGGCTGAGCAATGGATGAAAAGCCGTCACCTTTCCGACGGTTTTTGTCCTATGCTGTGTTACACTAGCCTTAGGTAATATGGACATCAAAGAGAATTTCCCTTTTAGTGTCCATTTCTGTAAGCTAGAACAATGATTAGCTTTGAAGGAGTGGTTCCCAGCCTGGTAGACCTGACTCATTTATGCATTGCATGGGAAATAACTTGTCAGTTGTGTCTCTTTTTGGCTCAGGAAGGGAAGATCTCTCCTTAAGGAGAGCACCTAATGAACGGCTTGTAGAGTTTGTTTTGCCTTTTCGCCCTCTACTTAGCATCTGCATATCACAAGGCATTATGGGAAAGGGGCTGAGAAGCCCACAGCGCCCTTTGTTGGATGTAACAAATCCTCAATTTGCTTTTGACCCACCGAGTCTTCCCTTCCTGAGCCACTCGATGCCTCCCACACAGCCAGCCAGTATCACTCTGCTCTGCACTGAAGAGGGACAAAAATCACGAAACAGCATTGTCTGCAGATGAGAGACAGTGGCTTGGCTAAAATCCTTTTTGCTTTCTCAAGACTTGGTGGGTCAAAATCAAATTGAGGATTTGTTACATCCAACCGAGGGCGCTGTGGGCTTCTCAGCCCCTTTACCATAATGCCTTGTGTCTCTTTTTGGTGATACCAGCTGATTACCAGGAGTTTAAGATTAATTTTTATAGGGAATATATTACCAATTGTTTTTACTAATTAAAACCAGATAATACATATTTTTATGATATGTCACAAAAGTGAGTATACCCTGTACATTTTTGTAAATATTGTATTATATCTTTTCATGAGACAACACTGAAGATATGAAACTTTGATGCAAGGTGAAGTAATCAGTATATAATTTGTATAACAGTGTAAATTTGGTGTGCCCTCAAAATGGCTCAACATACCTAAATCGCTGGTAACGAAAGTGAGTAAACCACCTAAGTGAAACTGGATAAATTGTGCTCAATTTGCCATATTCCCTCCATGGTGTCATGAGACTTGTTAGTGTTTAAAGATTTCAGGTGTAAGTGGTGAACAGTTGTGTTAAATTTGGGTTCATCACCCTCATACTGGTCAATGGAAGTTCAACATAGCACCTCATGGCAAAGAAATGTCTGAAGGTCTGCAAAAAATTTTTTTTCGCTCTACATAAAGATGGCCAAGGCTATAAGAAGATTGCCAACACCCTGAAACTGAGCTGCAGCACGGTGGCCAAGAACATACAGAACATGCAGCGGCTTAACAAGACAGGTTTACTGTTAGAACAGTCCACAGGTCCATTCACAACAGACCTCACCATGGACGACCAAAGAAGTGGAGTGCATGTGCTTAGCATCATATCAAGAGGTTGTCTTTTTAAAATAGACATATGGGTGCTGCCAGCATTGCTGCAGAGGATAAAGGGGTGGAGGGGTCAGCCTACTGGTGCTCAGACCATACGCAGCGCACTGCATGAAATTGAGTATGGCTGTTGTCCAGAAGGAAGATTCTTCTAAAGATGATGCACAAGAAAGCCCACAAACAGTCTGTTAAAGACAAGCAGACTAAGGACATGGATTACTGGAACAAGATGGTTCAGATGGTGTCAAGCATATGTGGCGGCAACCAGGTGAGGAGTATAAGTGTGTCCTGCCTACAGTCAAGCATGTTGGTGGGAGCGCATGAGTGCTGACGGAACCATGAGTGCCAACATGTACTGTGGCATACTGAAGCAGACAAATGATCCCTTCCCTTAGGAAACTGGACCACAGGGCAGTATTCCAACATGTTAACGACTCCAAACGCACCTCCAAGACCACCAATGCTTTGCTAAAGATAATGAGGGTAAAGCTGCTAGACGGGCTAAATATGTCTCCATACCTAAATGCTATTGAGCATCTGTGGAGCACCTTCAAGCAATAGGTGGAGGAGCGCAAGGTCTCTAACATCCACCTGCTCAATGATGTCGTCATGGAGGAGTGGAAGAGGATTCTAGTGGCTGCAACCTGTGAAGCTCTAATGAACTCCCTACCCACGAGAGTTAACAATTTGTCCATTTTCACTTAGGGGTGTATTCACTTTTGTTGCCAGTGGTTGATGGCTGCGTGTTGAGTTATTTTGAGGACACACCACATTTACACTGTTATACAAGTTGTACACTGGCCACTTTACATTATATCAAAGTGTCATAGCTTCAGTTTTGTCCCATGAAAAGATATAATACAATATTAATAAAAATGTGAGAGGTGAATTAACTACACTGTAGCAAAAAGAAGATTAGAACCAACGATTCTTCTGTGTTTAAAAAATTTATGCCTTTATTTCCATCCGTGGATGTAGGGGGTACAGGGGATCGACCAACGCGTTTCGGGCATTCACATATTGCCCTTGTTCACGGTAATGCTTACATTTTCTGTTTCGTCTTAAATAGCTAAAAGGGGCGGTACTCACATTACGAAGTCATTTCCCCTTCAAATAAAAATAACAGAGCTAAAAGCTACACTGTGGTATTACATTGAAATAATTACATTTATTATATACAATGTGATGATGTTATAAAAGAGAATAGTAATCAGAATACATTAGTAAATATAAGCTAAATCGTTCCTATAGTTCATTCCTGAAGGGAACCGTGTTTCTAGCTCATATATCCAGGCAGCTTCGCGCAGACGCACATTGTGCTGCCAGTCACTTCCATTTACAGGGCATTCTACCTTTTCTATTCCATACCAACGAAAATCTGAAAATGAGTTTTCATGGCATTCTACGAAATGTTTGGTGACCCCTGAGTAAGTGCTTTTCCCTTTCTTTATATTGGTTATATGTTCTGCAATTCGTATTTTTCCTTTTCGGATTGTGCTTCCTACATAGAGAATATTACAGGCTATGCATTGTACTACATAAATAAGGTGATTTGTGTCACAATTTATAAAATCTTTTATTTTGTATGTTTTGTTTTTGTTTGGTCCCATAAAACTTTCCTTTTTAATGCTCAGTTTGCATACATTGCATCTTTTTTTGTTGCATGGGAAGAAGCCTTTTAAATTCATCCAAGTTTCTATTTGTTTCTTATCTGTAAATTTGCTTCTCATCACCTCATCTGCTATGGTTTTGCTCCTTTTAGCTACCATATGGACTCCCTCATCTATAATATTTGCCAGTATGGGATCTTCTCTTAATATATTTAAGTTTTTATAAAATATCTTTTTAATATCATTAAATTCCTGGCTATATTTTGTTGAGAAAACAATTCCTTTCTTTTTTGTCTTTGTGTTTTTTGTTTTTTCCTTCAACAGGTTTTCCTGTGTCTTCCCTTGCATTTTCTTTTTGGCTTCCTGCATTATCTTATTTGTATAACCTCTTTTTTCCAGTCTACTGTCTATGATTTGTATCTGTTTGTTATACTCTGCTTTTTCCGTGCATGCTCTCCGTGCTCTACTGTATTCCCCCAGTGGTATTGCATACTTTGTGTGTATTGGGTGACAACTGTCTGCGCGTAATATAGTGTTACCACTGGTGGGTTTTCGGTATAATGTGGTCATGATTTTAGTGTCTTTTACTATCAATTCCACATCTAAGAAGGAAATCTTTTCCTCCTGTACTGTGTGGGTAAACCTTAAGTTGGCAGTATTGTGATTGACATAAGAAATAAAGTCCGGTATGGACGCCACATCGCGACCCCATACTATGAGGAGGTCGTCGATGTAGCGCCCATACCAGACCACACAATCCAAAAAGGGATTTGCAACATTGTAGATGGTATAGTGCTCCCACCACGCCATCACCAGGTTAGCTAAAGATGGAGACGCTGTGGCTCCCATAGGGACACCACGCGTCTGCAGATAGAATACATTGTCAAACTCAAAGAAATTGTTGCCAACAAGGAAATCCACACATTCCAGGATGAACAATTTTAATTCCTCTTTATACAGATTATTTTTCCTAAAATGGAAATCTAAGGCTATTCTTATTAGATGTTGGGGTATGCTTGAATATAAATTAACCACATCTAAGCTCAGCCACGAATAACCTTGGGACCACACAAAATCACTGAAAAATTTAAGTACTGTTTTACTGTCCCTCAGATAACCTGGTGCAGTTTGTACTAATGGTTGCAGGTATCGATCTACCCATTGATTTAGTTTACTTCCCAAACTGTTGCAGCTACACTGTATCTTCCTAGCTGTTTT
Source organism: Phyllomedusa bahiana (assembly GCA_025379985.1). Classification (NCBI taxonomy): domain Eukaryota; kingdom Metazoa; phylum Chordata; class Amphibia; order Anura; family Hylidae; genus Phyllomedusa; species Phyllomedusa bahiana. The sequence continues at coordinate 144,769 of JAODAL010003227.1, forward strand.
CATTTTTTTGTAGATTTTTAAATGGTTTTTATAAGATTGTGGGGGCAGTCATCTTGCCCGAGCTTGCCCACATGAACAGGTGGCTCAGTTTTAGGTGTAAACTGTGCTGCTAAATCAACAAATAATGAAGTGACAATTCCAGCTGAAAAATATTCAACTTTTTTTTATCACTTTGTAACAAGTGAAAAGAAAAGTGAACGTGGCCTTCAATAAGACATATTTTAAAATTAATTAAGTAGAAAATGTGAAATCTCTAAGAAACTCCTGTACTCTGACCTATAGAACAGATATGCATTTTTTACATTTATATTGTTTTTTAATATTTACATCTCCTACATGATTTAGCATGCTGGGTTTTGTAAATAACTTGTGTAATATTGAAAATCTACAGATGGATAACATTGGCGGAAACTATGCAAGTGTTGCAACAAATCTACACTTGCTTGTAGAAAGCATAGATTTTATTTCTTTCTTGTTGGCAATGTATTGGGAAGAATGTGTCTTCTAATCAATTTGGCACAAAATAAATTGGCTTTAGTAGGTCATTGTGTCAACAATGACAACCAATAGGTTAGTATACATTTCGATTCGGCTTTTATCTATAGTTAGCTTCATGCTGTACCATTAGTTTTGGACTTGACTTTTTAACATCTCAAGCTAGTCATAGATGTATCAATTATCATTTACCATCTAAAAGTTTTATTATTGCTAATAATTATTGTTTGGTCAATGGTACTAAAAATGATCAATTTGCATCTGCTCCATTGATCATAATATTTACTGGGGCATATTTGCTAATACTGTCTATTACTTAGATAGTTTAAACTTAGACTTAATATTCTTCTCTGGCCAAAGCCGTCCTAACAGCATTGTGGGCCCCTGGGCAGAGCTGTGAACTGGGCCCCCCAACCAACGCAGAATACAGATGACACCTCACTTATACCAAAAAGTAAACACCATAAAAACAGAAACACCGCAAACACGGTGCAAGTACATTTTGTCACTTTTCACCCACTTTTTTTCCGATTCCCAGCACATTACATGATGCGTTCATGGCACCATTAAAACGAACATCTTGTCACACAAAAAACAAGCCCTCATGTGTCTATGTAGAGCAAAATAAAAAAAACACTCTTTATGCAGAATTGACATACCCCAACCAGGGCCGTATTTACACTCAGGCTGCTCTGAGCTTGAAAACGCCCCTCAACTAAAGAGATTCACACAACGTATTAAGTAATGTGGGCTTAGAAACATAGGGCCAGCAGATGGCGTACAATGGATTGGCTTAGATACGTAGACAAGTGGCAACAATGGATGGCTTAGACAGGGACAGCAATGGGTACAATGGTGCTTAGATACTAGGGACGAGATGCTAACAATGATGCTTAATACGCAGGGACAAGTGGCGTACAATGGATGGCTTAGAATGGGAGGTGGCTATGGATTGTGATACGCAGGGACAGCAGAGGCAAATGGATTGGCTTGTACCAGGACAGCAATGCTACAATGGATTGGCTTAGATACGAGGACAGAATGCGTACAATGATGCTAGATACGCGGACAGAATGGCTACAATGGATTGGCTTAGATACGCAGGACAGCGATGGCGACAATGGATGGCTTAGATACGCAGGACACAATGCGACAATGGATGCTTAGATACGCAGGGACAGCAGATGGCGTACAATGGATTGGCTTAGATACTGGACGATGGGTACAAGATGCTAGATTGAGGGACAGCAGATGGGGCGTAAATGGGATATGACATTATGACCGGAGGGACAGGCATGAGGCATACACATGGATTGCGGCTAGATACGCAGGGACAGCAGATGCATACAATGGATTGGCTTAGATACGCAGGGACAGCAGATGGCGTACAATGGATTGGCTTAGATACGCAGGGACAGCAGATGGCGTACAATGGATTGCATAGATACGCAGGGCCAGCCGATGGCGTACAAAGGAATGGCTTAGATACGCAGGGCCAACAGAGGCGTACCTGGATTGGCTAGATACGCAGGGACAACAGATGGCGTACAATGGATTGGCTTAGATACGCAGGGACAGCAGATGGCGTACAATGGATTGGCTTAGATACGCAGGGACAGCAGATGGCGTACAATGGATTGGCTTAGATACGCAGGGACAGCAGATGGCGTACAATGGATTGGCTTAGATACGCAGGGACAGCAGATGGCGTACAATGGATTGGCTTAGATACGCAGGGACAACAGATGGCGTACACCTCCCCCCCATTACTAACACCACACCTCCCCACACACTCCTAACACCACACACCTCCCATCACTCCCCCACACCTCCCCCCACCCCTAACACCTCCCCCCACCTCTAACACCCCCACACCTCCCCCCACCCCTAAAGCTAGGTTCACACGGCTTAACTGCGGGACGCAATTACGTTCCGCAATTACGCCGTGTGGCCGGAGGAGGGAGCGGGGGGCCGGCACTTCGCCGGCCCCAAAAAAAAAACGGCTAGCGGCGCGTATACGCCGCTGGTAATTCCCGTCACTTATCTCCCCCCTCGGCAGATTCGCTGAGCAGGGAGAAGAGACGTAATCCATAGTTCTCTATGAGAACTGTGGATTACCGTAATGACTGGGCCGTTTTCATCCCGTAATTTGCGCACTCCGGCACATAATTACGGACCGAAATACGGCCCATTTTAAGCCGTGTGAACATGGCCTAACACCACACCTCCCCCCACACCCCTAACACCCCCCAACACCTCCTCCCACCCTCAATCCCTCACTGGTCCTGAAGTCCAGAGAGCCGGGGGCCGGGCATTCTTCAGCTTCAGCTGCCGATGCGATGTGAGTACAGGGAGGGGCAGCCCTGCTCCTCTGTGTCCCCAGCAGTCTTCAGCTCTTCAGTGGCCCGCACTGAAGAGATGGAGGGGGGGACAGAGAGGGGGGGGCAGGGCTGTATGCAGGAGCTCAGAGCTTCGCTGCAGACTGGCTCCTGCTTCACTCCTCTGCCGTGCTTCCCTGCCTGCGCTGTGAGGAGTAAAGCGCAGGCAGGGCACAGGAATAGCAGGGGCCGGCATTTCACTGGCATGATGCAATAGCCTGTGCCCCTTGCCATGCTGGACATGCAACGCACGCCTCTTCTCATTGTGCCGGTGTTAAGGCAGGCCTGCAGCCGCATAGAGGCAGCCCCTGGAGCTCATGTAGGTAGGCAGCCCCGGGCCCTCGTGCCCCTAGCCTGGCCCAATGGAAGAGACGGCCCTGTCTCTGGCGCTTTATGCCCACTCCTGGGCCACGCCCTATTAGTTGGATGAGGCGCAGAACTGTCTAGAAACTGCCTAAAACACATATTAAATATGATTTAAATCATGTACTTCAGTACTTAGGTGCAAATTGTGCATGTCCCTGTATTTAATGCTTTAATAGCTGCAATATCTGGTGTAGCTTGATATTTTCCTTGTATCCATGGTGTGTGCTGGTATGGATACAAGGAAAATGAAGAGTCTGCAGCACTTGCATTCAAGCCAGTATCCAATTAATTTATCTATGGATAGTGCAAATAAATCCCATAAGTAAATCAGACTAAAACAAAAGTTTAAAATTACACTGTCATCATGTCTGCTGTCATTGGGCAGCATAAATTCATAATATAAAGAGTGTATGAAATTGGGCAAATATTAAACATTTGATTTGATTGGCCTATTACACAACGTCACAGGTATCCATTAGGAATGCTTGAAAAGGGCATTGTGATGTGTACTGTAGCTTAGCCATAAGAGTCTAAAAAGCAAAAGTAGTTTATTTTAGTAGTTTATATGTCTGCTCTAATTCATGTCAGCACATGATTGTATGTGCCAGACAGATAAGCAGGTGGAAACAAAAAGAAGAACAGGATGTGCGCTCCCTAGTGTGATACACTTTAGAGAAAGATATCTCAAATTATCGTGTGATAATTGTCCTCTCTCCTTATACAGTTGTGCTTAGGCAGGCACAAAACTCTGAGAGTTTTTCCAGGTCACCAGTGATGGAATGAGTTTGCAGCCGATCTTTGCACCCAGAACGCCACAATCCACATGGAGTAATAGAATCAAGTATTCAAAGAAGGATAGTATTGGAGAGAAATCAGAACCTATGTCCACTGGGGCTAGTCAGATAGACAGGCGCGATGGTATGTAAGGAAGTCTCTGACAATGTATAGTTCTAATAAATATCATTACCTACTAATTTGAGGATTGCACTATACATACTATCGTGCCTGACTATCTGACTAGCTCCAGTGGACATAGGTTCTGGTTTCTTTCCAGTACCATCCTTCTTTGACTACTAGACACATAAGCCTGGCGCTAACTTTAAAATTTTTCCTATACCCTTTTAAGGAACACCAAGTTGACAGAGGGACATCCTATATCCAGGAACCTCACATCTTAACCAGAGAAAATGCCAGTTACAAATAATTTCTTTCACTCTGGAGGACTTGTCTTGTCTTGCATAACACAGAAAATCTAGTAACACAAATGGTCAATATGCATTTTTTATCTATGATGGCAATGTAGGGAAATTAAACACTTACTGCTAGGTTATCCCACAGAGTACAGTTAAATATTGGTGACAACAGAAGGAAGTTATGAGTTATAAAACACTTTATGATCAGCTTTTTTCAACAGATAGGAATTTTTCAACTCCCCTTGAGGTATACTGTGCTGTTCATCCAAAAGAAAAAACGTAGAGATACTTGGTTCACATAGTTTTGATCAAAAAATTATTAAGCTGCCCACGAACTTACAATGTAATCTCAGGTCGGGCAGTCCTACGCTATCTTAAACTCACAATAGAGCCAAATCCAGGCCTCTTACTGGGTCAACCGACCTCCATTCTCCAGAGAGAAAGAAAATAAAAAAACACCAAACCTGCAAGCTGCACTTTTATAACAGCCTGTGAAAGTGGGCGTGGTACAGAAAACCAAAATGGAGGCACCCCTTCCTCCCCATATAGATTAAAAGCAATATATGCCAAATACAACGTATGGTTCTGCACAAAAAAACATTTCTGAAAAAACACTATGCGAACCTGGGTGCCACTGGCAGGGTTGCGGCACACATATATATATATATACACGCACACCACTACCAGCGGCACACGGCTGCAAAAAGGGCAATACATTACATGGAAATCCCTAAAGAAGCATTTATGCTATTTATCATACATGAAAAAACTTTGAGATTCTTGGTTCACATATTTTTGATCAAAATTTTTTTTAGGTAGGACAAAGCAATCTGAATGAAACAATGTGCAATGTACTCCTCAGTATATGGAGCTTCAAGTCGGGATGCTCTCGCTTTGGAGCAAAGAGATAGGAGCTGGACAGTCACTGCAATGTTTAACCTCCATTTATCATGTTATAGAAAGTTTGATCGGCACCAATTCAAAACCCTCCAATGGCCATTAAATTGCACAGGATGACACAACAACAGCAATTCTCCAAAGGTAGTACTCAGCGAAACAGCAAAGTACAGATAGATTTCATGTAGGAGAATAAATAATTAGCAGTGCTCAACAATCTTCAGAAACATGGTTTATTCCAAAGAAAGACAGATGGGAAAGACACACAGGTATACTGGGTAGTATACATTTTGTCTTTCCCATCTATTTTCCTTTGGAATAAAAGTGCCATAAATTATTTCCTCTCCTTCATGTAACCTCCATTTGTGACTTCTATGTACATAGCCACGTACGACCACTCATTCACTCCATTTCTCATCAGGATTGGGTGTACAGTATTGAGTAAACCTATTGGGTCACCAATTTGTTTAAGCAATATTGGAGTGAATTTAGGAATAAATATGGTGTTCATGATGTACCCTCAAATAGTGTTATTCAGAACATGGTATGGAAACTGGGAACAACAAGCTCATTGATCCCTTCTCCTGGTGGAGGCTGTCCAAAAATGTCGTAGAACACAAGTGATGACATGCAACATCATCTTCTTCAGACTTGATGAAGTTATTCAACATGTCAAAAAGCTGCATAAAGGGCAAAACTGCACATGTATCGTCTCACCGTGGTTCAGGAGCTCAAACCGAGTGATAGGGAGTAAAGAGTCAGATACTGTCGCTGGTTCCAGGCAATTGTGAAGGAAAACATCCAAGTTTAAATTATTACACATACGTCAAGGTATGGAGCATTTTTTTTTTGTCTAGATTGCTTTATTCTTACAGGAGTTGCAACAGAATCTTCACTCTTTCGAGTGAAATTCAACATTTTTGTCTGCTGTTTATAGCAGTTGTTTTAAGACTGTCTGGCAGCCCCAGAAAGTGCTTGTCATGACAGACAGACAGACAGACAGATAGATAGAGGCATGTTTAAAACAAACTATTTCTATATGTCCAGTGGGCATATCTAGTGTCTACCATTGCCATCCTTAACTACTCATTTCAAAATCAGCACTGCCCACCATTTTCCTCTTCAGTATTTACAGTACAGATTGTATAATATTAGATCGCACAGCACCAGCATGCTGCCAGGCAACAAAACATTGATCAGCAGATCTGAGTGGAGAGGATTAAACATGGAGTCCAACAGGTGAGAATACAATATTTTTGTCTATTTTGATTTGACAGAATGTATCCATCTATGATAGAACGTTATCTGATATAAAAATAAAACATGTTAGCAAAAATATTATTTTTTAATACATCATTCATAAAAAAAATAGAGAAAACTTGAACCTACCTTCCTCAAGTTCATCCATACTGGAGATTTTGTTCATTCCATCAATGGTATAGATGTAGCGAACACCCTGAGGCAAATTAATATTATCAGAAAGTGACCTTGTCAGGTCGGCCAGCAGGGCATCAAAACTTCGGAATCGGTCAGGAGATACAGCATACACTATTCCCTTGAAATATCGATCTCCATTACGATAGAACCGGACCTTTTTGGCTTTCTTTTCATTGCTGAGAGCTTGCAAAGTGCGGGTTCTGTAAAAACTGCAGTGGGCACTGTGTGTAGGACTGGGCAATCCATTCATTCGGGATGTTCGAGCATTCCTGGAAGTCTTATCCCTTTCGTCAAAGTGACCAAATTCGAGCTCCATGTCTGAGTGCCTCTTGAGACCTAGAAGAGTCATTCATGCAGAGATGAGACTGTTTCTCCCATGTCTTGCCCAGAGATACTACAAAACAGGGCAATCCCCTTGTAACATTAATAATTCCTTTTACTTGTTACTGGCACATTCTCATGTTACTCAAAGTTTGTGAATAATTTATACCAAAAGTGATTCAACTGAGGCATGGTGAAAAGCAGGGATTGCTAATTGAGACAAACAGCAGCCATAACACCTGAGCCCATGCAAAATCAGGCCATTGTCTGGTCCTCAAAGATTAATGAGCTTAGTTTATTGCTGCAAAGGTGACACTTTGTCTGAGGATTTTTGCCTAAAATAGATTTTTATAGGATTAATTAGGTGTAGAAGAGCCACTAAAGAAGACAGGAAACGAGGCTTGTAATATGTAAATTATAAAAACACGTTAAATATTTTTGTAGAGGATCTATAGTATTAAGAAAATGATAAAAAAGTGTCATTTTGCCATCAGTTTTGTGTCTGGTGTGCAGATGTCTGTGAATATGAAGCTTGTGTAGTATATTACCATAAATACCCCATATAATCCAATTTAATTCAAACACACATTTTCATTTACAAACCGTGTAGGATTCCCATCAGCTGGGTAACAGTTTTTTGATCTAGAAAACGTTGCACATGCTTTTATAATAAAGCACCCTCCTGCAACATTTCCAGACACATTTACAACCAGAAAACTGTTAGCCAATTTAAAGACTTGACATCCATATTATATATATATATTTGTTTGTTTGTTTTCATGTGCTGCATATAATTGCTTTTATTATTTTTTTTAAGGCCCCCAGAGTTACCTTTCACTAGTCTTAACTAAATATTTCCCTGCTTGGTTCAGCACTGGTTTGACTTATATCTCAAAGTCATTTTTTTTTCTACTGTCCATAGTCCTAACTGTAACCCTAACCATACTTTGGGGATAGGGTTTTTAGGGTTACTTATCTTTCTGCAGTGCTTCTGGGTCCCATGCCACTGACCCTCCATCGTCACTTCCGCTCTGATGTCACTTCTGGCCTCATATCACATCAGGCTAGATAATGACAGCACTCTAGCTCCAGTGTCACTTTGGCCCCACATCACATTAGGTTAGGCTAATGTGATGTTGGACTGGAAGTGATGTGGAATTAGAAGTGAGATCAGAGTAACAGCGCCACCAGATCTGGAAGTGCTGCAGAAAGGCAAGTTGCCGTAAAAAGGCCTAAAAATCCTAACCCTGCCCCCAACAGAGCGTTAGGGTTACAGTTATGGTAACAGACTATTTATTGGCAATTGACACCAAAACTCAATTGGGTTGACCTAAATCAAAGAGCTTGGATTCAGGTTGAATCTGAAGCCTGATACTTCCCCTCACAGTCAGACAACAGTGCAGAGAAGCTGGCAACTCTAGGTCCCATTGGCTTTCCTGCAGACTGTCAACAAATATATTCAAAGCTAAGACAGATGCAATCCATCATCAAAATTCGGTTCACCTGCCTGTGTTTTGAGTAAGTACAGAAAACAATCAAAGGAGAAAAAGCGCTTCATAGGGCAATAAATCTAGTCACCGCCGCTGTCAGCCGCTCACCTGGTATGCAGGCCACAACCGATACTAGTACGTGTTAGAATAACCGGATGCTCATAAGTGATATAGATCCAATGAAGAGGTGCCCAAAAAACCATAGATGTGTAGAGATAAACAGTATTGTAAATTATTTAAAAAAAGGCTATTATGTAAAGAATATGAGACATACATGTGTAAGTAGGATATTTATTAGACTATACGTTTTGGGGATTTTAATTCCCCTTCATCAGGTCAGACATTATACATTTATCTCTGAAACAATTAGTCTGTTTCAATAAATATACTTTTTATAGGTGGATATGCTGGAATTGTATTTTTTATACCTGGACAGCACCAGGAACCTCCGTCCACATTCTAATTTTGTACTGATTTTTACTATTATTACTACTACTACTATAGATTGCTGAAATTTGGGTTTAGTAGGACCAATGCTTTGTCTTACTAGATAATTACTTCCCCTTGTGAAAAAAAACCATACCAATAATAGAAACACATGTCCCTTTATCCATACGCAATTCCCTAGTAGCAAGAATCGGCTTATTTTAGGGAAAATACAAAACATTGCTGTTATATAAAGTATCAAAAATATGGCTAGAATTTAGTTACTGAGTTTCATCTAAAGGTAGACCATCCCTTGTCATATATTTTGGCAAGCCACATTTTAGCACTCGGCAGAATGTGATTGGTGTAAGGCACGCCTGCTTTTTTGCTATGTCAGAGACAGCTGACAGCATGTGTTAACTGCAAGGAATGTCGTGGACATACCAAATGTTTATTTCATTATATTAAACAAATTCAAGATGAAATAAGATCAGAATATATTTAAAGGACTATAAAAAAAAGCGGTTCTTGAAAATGCTGGGCAAGATTAGGAGATTGATGATATACCTGAAATATTGTCTGTTCTATGTTCTGGGTATACTGCAAAAGGGTGGATTTTATTTTGCCAGCACATCCTTCAGTGTATGAGCAGATTCTGTAAGCAGCTGATGTGAACACTGTATCCCCTTATAGATTATGCCAACAGTCTGATCACTTCTAAATTCTCGTCTGTATTGTTATTCCCAAGCCTTTACCTCTAAAAACAGTGTTTTTAAGTTTGCCTATAAAATGCTTCTATCAATCGCAGTTTACACTGTTTCCCATGAGTAATCTTCATGAATCTTTTTTTTATCCCTTCACAAACCACCACATTTCCTAAATATAAAAGACACTCCTAGCACATGTGGCATGATGTCATCTATTTGATTCTGCCGCAGCCTTAGTCGACACAAAAGAATCAGTTGCCATGGATGAGAGATGCAACAAGAAAGCCAATTATCACATGGCATGTCCTGCAATTCGTATGACCAAAGGCAAAGCTGCCAGCCAAAGGCATCGTGTGAGAGAGTCCATTCAGATAGGATTAGAGGACCTGTCTAAATCTAATATGATACTGTATGAATCAGGATTACATGATTAATTTCGAAGCAAAAAACTAAATTCCATGCCTAACAATGCAGATTATTTATTGCAGTGTTGGCAGCATATTGCTTCTGTATCCATGCATGGCCACAGATGCCACCACACAGGAAAAGAAGACAAAAGCAAAATCTATTTCTCTTTCAAATGAACAAAGAAGTAGAATCAGTACAAATAAAGTGTCCTCTAAACCAAACCAGTCAACAACCCAAATATTGATTGTCCATTAAAAAATCATGACTAGTATAAGTGTGTCTCATTGACGAGCCGTGGGTCATAAGGTAGCCAAATACATGTCACAATCAAAGGGTTATGCCAAAAACTAAGGGTGACATGTATGAACAGTGCTGCGCCCTTTTTCTGGTGTACTTTGAGCCAAAAAGAATGTATGAACAGGTGCACTCCAAATAAGTGCCTTTGTAATGCGCCAAAGATTTGGGGTGTTCTGGGGACATGTCGCACCACATTCATAGAAGTAGACACGTTAATGATTCTTTTATACCAAACCTAGGCGCAGATCAGTTAGAACAGCCAGGGGGTCTGCCTGAGCCAGACTTGTCATATTGGTACTACAATACACCCATATGTATGAACAGCAGAAGAACAGGTTCATACATTCTGGCACAGTCTACACTGCTTTAAAGCTATTTAGAACTGGCCTGTCAGCGCCAGGATTCATTCATGTCGCCCTAAATGTCTATTTTAGGTCTTTTACACTTTCTAAATGACACTGATCATATCTAATTGCTTTTGTATCATAAAAAGAACTACTGTTGGGGCTCAATTTTGGTAAGATTGTATGATAAAGCATTAAAGAGAGGCTTTTATCAGTCTTGACCCCTCAAGCCAACAGACAGCACTAGATACAGTATATAAACCATAAAGCAGATTGAACCGAATGGTCATGATAGTTACATAACCAAGGCAAAAAAAACTTTCATCCTGCTGGTGCCATGATAAGAAGTGCTCCTGAGGGTTCCCTTACTGTTAGGGCCCGTTCACACGGCTTATTCTGCCGCGGATTGGCGCCGTACTGCGCGCCGGATTTGCGCTGCAGTATGGCGCCAATCCGCGGCAGTAATTACGGTAATCCACTGCTCTCATAGAGAACAGTGGATTCCGTCGCTCCTCCCCCTCGGCAAATCCGCCGCGGGGGGAGAAAGTGACATAACATTATTTACGGCGCGTACGCGCTGTGAATAATGCATTGTCTATGGGGCCGGGAGCGGCGCCCCCACCGCGCTCCAGCCCCGCCCCCGTCCCGCCCCTTATTCACGGCGGATTTGTGCGCTCAATACGGCTCACAAATCCGTCGGGAATAAGCCGTGTGAACACGGCCTAACGTTTCCTGGGCTCTGGATCGATGATAGAGCCAAGAGGAAGCAAAGGGGAAAATCTGTTGAGCCTTGAGTGCCAAGAACTCAGGACACTTCACAGTAAAGAACGCCCAGTGGACACTTTGTATCACGGCACAAGGTTTACCATTTATTTTCCTCGGTTATACATAATCTTCCATCGGGTATATGTAAACTCCTTCACCCCTCAGTTGTTTAGCACTGTCAGCAGATCTGAGGGGTTAAAACTAAGCCTCTCTGAAGTCAAAGGCCACCTAAACTATACAATCAGCGATCATATGCTCTATCGTATACGAGTTTGGGTCAGTGTTAATTTGACTAAAGCGGGCAATCTACAGTCCTGATATTTAGTCACTGAGCAAGCAAAATCAGCCATGAGGTCCATGCAATCAACTTTCATGGCTACTTACACCTGCCAAAACTAAAACCACACATAGGTCAATAGGATTCAAAATGTCTGATTTAGCTTAATTATCAAATAAAACCATCTGTGTTCATTTAATATACAAGGTTTAAGTCAGCAACAAATATTGGATAACTAATATGGCCAACCACTGCCATCAACCCAAGTTCACCAAAAATGCCTACTTGATATGTAATATCCTTGTATATTAAACAGAGATAGAGAAGATAAACTGCAGTCAGATATCTTTTTCCAGTGCAAGCTAGTCACAAGGAATCATTTCCCTCAATGGCATCCCACAGACAGCTCCCCTAGACAGTAGAATGGCACCAAAGTCTAATGTTTATATACAGTTTAACACATTTTTTTTAAAAATGCTATACCTTACACCAATTTTAGACTTCCACTTGAAATTTCAAATTCAAGTTACTGTTTTAGGTCGTATCTGGGTTGCTTTTTAAAGACCCAGAAATGTGGAGATGCAGAGTAGTTCAATGACATACAGAACAAGAGTTGCTGTGCACATTCAGGATTTTGATCCAGATTCTAGAGAGGGGAAGATGATGGAACCCAGCTCTGCATTATGGGCCACATGTATGAAAACTGTATAGGTCTAAAATTCACTTTGTTGCCCATAGAAACCAATCAGAGTGCCCCATTCATTCCATATAGTGCTCTGGTAAAATTAAACGGGCGCTCTGATTGGTTGCTATTGGAAACACAGTGAGTTTTAGACCTAGACAGTTTTCATACATGTGGTCGTATGTGTTAGGTAAACATGCAATGAAACCTCTCTAAGAGACCACCCCTTTAAGAAAATTGCTAGAAAACCAGATTTTCTGAGAAAGAATTCTAGTTGTATCCTATACTTTGCATACTGCCCATTATCTTTGAGAGGACCACCACTCTAGAAGAACATTTCTCAATGCAGTTTTGGATAGTCCTCTCAAAGACCGTTCACTATATGTATAGTCATGTTGACTTTTGAAGAGCATGTGCTCTGCCCCACCCACTTGTATGTTATCTTACTCATTTTTGGATTACAATTCATAGTGGTTAGAAGTGGTTTGAAGGGACGCTCTCCCTAAAGCCTCTCTCTTACTATAGCAGTGAATGCAGCTTCTTACTGGAAGCCACCATGTCAGTGTTGGAAGGACACTTAGTAGTGTTCTTCAAAGGTATCACTGACAGGAAATCAAGAACAATGTGTGCCACCATGATCACTAGTATTTGCCACATATCTGCATTTCAGAGGCCTTGTAGTAGTCAAATTATTAGCTATGAAGGTCAGCAGAATAGAATAATTATAATGTCACTGTGTCACAGCAATATAACAGCTGCCTTTGACCGTGGGAGGATGGGTACATGGAAAAGCTGAATTCTGAAGGCCACCTTTACTGATGTATGTAAATCCAGCACATGCACCTGAATCTCATTGTTCCTCAAATGCATACCAATAAAGCGTAGGTTCATAGAGGTCATCTCCCGATAACAAAGGATTATTGATCAATAGCTGACACAACTAACCCTCACCCACATTTGCTTTCTCAAGCCTGTTCTAGCCAAAAATACTCAACACGATTTGCTAGCCAAATTTTAAGAATCGAGTCCTTGGTGCTAGGTAAACACCATTATGAAAATACGCAGCCCGAAAGAATATTAATTTGATAGTGAAATGATAAAAGATCCTGAATCCGCTCTGTGCATTGTCTCAGGGCTGAGTGTATGACAAATGTACATGTGGATTTATACAGACACATCCATTACGTCCCCGTTTAGCACCATGCTGCAGAGAATGGGTGGAACAAGGCAACTGTTAACACATCCCATCTGGAGCAGGCAATACAAGAATGCCCACCGAGGGGTTAATGCCAATTGACAATTGGCCTCTCCCATATTCTACATATTTCACAATATATTGCCAACCTTCACCTCCCTCTGTAATGTGCTGCAGGATATATTATTACACTACTATGTGGCAGCATTAACAATAGAAGTCCACACCTTCCTGAGCATTCATTGTCCCAATATACTTTAAGCACTCAGAAAATATTATTCCCTTTAAATCCCTCTTTCCTGTGACCACAATGTTTTACGTTATTTAGGTAGGAATCTAATAGTGCACTGATGAGCATGCTAAATAACGGTATACAATGCATTTTTTTTACATAGTATGTTTAATTAGACATTCAATGTTACATGTACCCTTCTCTACACCGTCATACACGTGCATTGCATATAATGAAATCTTGCGGAATGAATCCTTATTTCACGTCTCATCTGTCAAATTTGCTGTTTCCGTAACAACCGCCTTTTACGATTGCCACCACACATACCTGATCACTGTCTGTCACCTATGTCACACAAGGGATGACAGCCCCCTATGCGGTTCCATGCTTCATATTCATTTTGCTCAGTGCAGTATTATAATGTGAGTAGTATACGTGCTCAGAATACGCATGAGAATAGCTAATAGTGAATCACTGACATTGACTGCTGATTCAGATAACGGACACCGGTCTGAGTGCATGCGGTGAATGATAAGATGTTTCAATTTGCACATGTGATGTTTGAAGCATTTCCCACCATTGTACATTAGCCCCTTAAAATGCACATGCAGGGATGTTACTGGAAAGCAGCTCCTACTCACCGCACTAGCACTGGTACAAGCTGAGGATGCTGTTGGAATGAAGGCTATTTCCAATCTGCCTTTGTTATCCGAGCTTCAAGCCAAGGGATTCCTGCCAGGGTGGGTGAGTCTGCTCCACGGTCCTAGTGCCTAAAATGAGCAAACTCCTCCTGCTTCGGTTTAACCCTTTGTCCGCTGCTGCATTAACTCTTAATCTGCCTCCAGAATTCCTTCCCCTGGCTCAGCCCATTTTGATCCTACAACCACTTTATCCTTTGTCTATATAACTATATAATTCTGTTGCATCACCCATGAAAAAGGGACCTATCTGGAAGCTTGCTAGATTTTTATGACATGTATATTAGCTAATAATCCATACCTATGAAGAAGGGACCTGATCTGGAAGCTTGCTACATTTTTATGATATATATATATATATATATATATATATATCTATATATATAATATATATATATATATATATATATATATATATATATATATATATATATTATCTAACCAATAATCCATACCTAACCAAGCGAGTTTTAGTGACTTGTTAAGTTTTATATTTTTTTCCATCGATTTAGCTTGTTTTTGCAAGACAAGTTGAATTTTTCAATATTATTTAATGTAGCATATAACATACTGGAAACTAAAAAAAAAAATCTACTTGAGATGGAATGAGAAAGTAATGCATCTGTAACATGGTTTTTGGCTTTCATTTTTATACAGTTCACCTGCCAGTATCAATGATCATTTTTATTCTGTGGATAAGTATGATTCTGTAGATACCAAATGTATATATTTTTAGTTATGTTTTACTACTTTAAAAGAATAAGGGAGACATGTATGAAAACTGAAGGCGTAAGACTTTATTGTTTCCATAGCAAACAATCAGAGCTCCCCTTTAATTTTTTCAGAGCACTATATGAAATTAAAGGGGAGCTCTGATTGGTTGCTATGGGCAACAAAGAAAGTCTTAGACCAAGACAGTTTTCATACATGAGGCCCTTAATACTTTTTCAGATTTGCTTTGCATTGCCTTTTTGTGGGTCCAATAACTTTTTTTTATTTTCCCATCTATGGCCTATTTTTTTTAGGGCTGAAGTGTTGTTTTTACTGGTACCATTTTGTGGTACGACTTGTTTATCACTGTTTAGACCAATTTTACAGAGCCTGAAAAAACGTATATCTGTTTTGTTTTTTTTACTGTTCAGGATAAATAAGATTATATTTTAGTACATTGGATCTTTCAGAAGTGGCAATACCAATTATCTTCTTTTTTTCTCTTTTTTAACTTAAAGGGGTGTTCTGGGATCTAACAATGCTCATTAGGCCGTCGGTAAATGAGTAAAATTTGAAGACAAAACTCGTGTGACGTTGTGGCCTGTGATTGGCTGCTCCTGTCACGTGAAGATAAAATTTTACGGCTTTTCCTGGGGCCCACGGGAGACTAAAACGGGTTTCCGGGAGAAAAAGAAAGACCTTCTTCTTTTTTGTTAGATCCCGAACACCCCTTTAAAGAAATTTGGGGTTTTTTTACACCCAAAAGAGGGGGGGCTGAGCTTACCCTTTCCCAAAATCCTTGTGATATCAATGCTTCGTGGGAGTGAAAATGGCAAAAAGGGAGGTCAAGCATGACTTTTTAAATTGTGATTTTCTCCCCTTGTGCCCCAAGTTTTACCGCTGCAGGGGGTATCACAAAAAACCCCTTTATGTTTTATGTCCATCAGATTAGGGTTTATTTCCCAAAAGTAGGATGCTGGGGACCCCTTTTGGATTAGTAAATTACTGTATATATAAGGTTTCCTTTTAATAGAGATTTGATAATAGAAAAAAGGGCTTTTCCCTTCATAGTAGAAAGGGATAAATTGAGGGGTTTAAAATCAGGTTTTTAAAATAGTGTGAAAGGGTTTTAAGTGTTATACATAATAAAAGTTACTTTTTGGTTTTTTAAAGATAAGAAATGATGAGTTTAAGTTTTGCCTAGGCAAAATACTAGATAAATGATTGTCATTTTGGAAAAAAGAGAGTCTAAATCTATGACCCACGTAGAACGGGTTTGTAAATTCATTCGATTCTCCCGCACTACTGCACGAAAAACATCATTCCCCCTAATTTTCGTTAATGATTTGGACCCTATGGTTTTGAATGTAAAAATGTCTTCATAGGAGATGTACTGATAATCAAACTGACTGTGTCAGGGACACCACAATTAAAGTAGGGGGAGAGTGTAATACTGTGGACATTCACTCTGTTGCTTCTATGCAAAGCCATCAACATTTCACAGTTTTTCCTATTGTTTTACTTTTTAAATCAGCTTAAATTAATGTTTTAATATGTTTTGTTTATTTGCACTGCCCTTACACTGGGGGAAAGGGGTTAAACTAACCAACCCATTACGGGAGATTTCGAGGTTGAACCTTTGAATAGAGAAGTTGGCAATTTTCCACTTTGCTAGGAGAAAATAAACTCCAAAAATGAATTTTTCCCCATTCACCCTATGAATTTTTTTTTTATTGCCCCGGCCCCTAAACCCCTCCCAACGTCAAAGCGGCCCCCTGGGAATTATTTGACCACCCCTTTTTCTAAATCCAACTATAACTTATAAAAGGGTACATTTAGAGCCCTTTGTTTTTTGCAAAGAGACTAGTGCTTTTAAAAAGGGCGTATTATAGGTCATGCTGCCCTAGGCACTAAAACCTGAAAACGCCCCCCTTAAACAATTTCATTACCACGCCCCTTTCACAAGATGCCACACCCCTTTACAAAAGCCCCCCCCCTATAACCAAGTAACGCTTTAGAAAAAAAGCTAATTGAAGGGTTAGCTGTAAGCTTTTCCCAACGTTGGAGAACCTATTCCCCACAGGAAAGTGGGGATAACGCCCAAACTGTGCTGAACATAAACCTTACACTACAACCCAAAAATTTTCCTCATACAATGACCATATAGTGGAAACACCCTGTACAAGGGGGTTGCAGATGTTATTACTGCCCTTCATGACCATAAGTGGGAGCTCCAGTGTACAGAGCCCCTGCAGACGTTATTATGCCATACAGTGACCCCTTTAAAATGGGGAGTACCTTTTTACTAGGCTCTGCAGACGCAATTTTTCTGATACGTGACCATATAGTGGTAGCTACCAAATTTCCAGCCTCTGGGGAGTATATTACTGCCATACAGTGACCAATTTTTGGTAGCAGAGTGTCACAACCCCGCAGACGTATATTACTGCCATACAGTGACATATAGTGGTCTACCAGTTACCCAGCCCGCAGACTGTATATTACTGCCCTCAGTGACCCTATATGGTAGTACCAGTGTACCAGCCCTCTGCAACGTATATTACTGCTACATGCCTTTTATGGTATACCATGTACACGGCTCTGCGAGTATATTACGCCCTACAGTGACCAATAGTGGTAGCTACCCGTGTACACAGCCCTGGAGAAAATTTTACTGCCATACGTGCATAAAAGTGGTACTACCCGTGTACACAGGGGTTGGACGTATATTACTGCCATAAAAAGGGGACCTTATGGTGGACACCAGGTACACCACTGCAACGTATATTTTGCCTACGTGACCAATATTTTGGAGAACGGGGTACACAGGTCTGCAGATGTATAGTACCTCCATACAGTGACCATATAGTGGTAGAACCAGTGTACACGGCCTGCGACTTATATTTCCTCCATACAGTAACCCTATAGTGGTTGAAAAGGGAAAGGTTCCAAAAAGATTTCACCATACAATTTCCCATATATTAGGGTCCCAGGTTAAAAAGGTTGCAGAATTTTATATTTATTCCCATACGTGCCCCTATAGTGGGAGACACCAAAGGGACACAGGGTCATAAATGTATACTACTACCATACAGTGAATATAAGTGGGAGGGGGACCCGTGTACAAGGCACTGCAGACGTATATTTCCTCAAAAAGTGACCCCTATATTTTGGGAGAACCGGTACACAGGGGTCTGCAGGAAATAATATACCCCCCATACAGTGACCAAATTTTGTGGTGGACACAGTGTCACAGGCTTGCAGACTTATATTACCTCCTACAGTGACCATAAGTGGTAAAACATTTTACCGGCTCTCAACTGTAAAATTAAACCCCCCCCATTAAAAATGCCATATAGTGGTAAAACACCTCAGTGCAATGCACCGTGTTAACCCGCAAATAAGTAATTCATAGTTTTTCCCCTGAAAGCTTGATACCGCTGGTTTTTCCCCAATTTATGCGTGCCGGGGAAGAAAAATGACATGTAAAAGTCTTGGAGCGGGCTGTGGGGATGTAACCCCCCGGTAGCAAAAAACAACTGTCAATTTTTACGTTTTTTTAATCTCTTGGGGTTTTATTTCAGCCAAAAGATTATACGCCAAAAAAAATAAATAAAAGCATAGGGCTTAACTTAGCCCAACACAAAAACAAATACACAGTCCCTTAGATCATCACAGTCCTTTTAAGTCCAACGTTCTTGTGTTTATCCCCCCAACTAGATCGGGGTTAATTGGGGTTCCCGGGGCGGAAGGTGCAGCTCAAAATTCCTGTCTTTTTCCCGTCAGGCAAAATTTACTGAGAACCACCACCACACCCCCCCCCCAACTTTTGCTTAAGAGGCCACAAAACCGGGGATGGCCCGGGGAGAAATCCAAACCCCCCTGCTTTTGTTTTAAATGACCCAAACCCCGTTTTAACAAAACAAAACAAATCCGTACAAAATCGGTAAATTGATACGGGCTAACGGGGTTTACTTCCCCGAGGTCAGAACCTCGGTGACACGTAGCGACCCTCAATAAAGCACCCGTGCCTTTTACAGGGCACACAACGTTTTAGAAGTAAAAGCCGGGGAGCACATG
Source organism: Phyllomedusa bahiana (assembly GCA_025379985.1). Classification (NCBI taxonomy): domain Eukaryota; kingdom Metazoa; phylum Chordata; class Amphibia; order Anura; family Hylidae; genus Phyllomedusa; species Phyllomedusa bahiana. The sequence continues at coordinate 164,168 of JAODAL010003227.1, forward strand.
CTTCTAAGTAGAATACATATGCTGCAAGACCCAGGGGAAAGCAGGTGGGATAAAAACAGGATAGGCTTAGATACCAAATCAGCAGGTAGGCTAACAAGGGTAAGCTTAGATACCCAAGCAGCAGGTTTGGTACACGGATAGGGTTAGTTAACCCAACGCCAGAAAAGGGAGGGGGTAACACAGGTGGCTTTTTAATCAAGCCAGCAGTAGGGGTAACCAGGTGGGTTAGATACCCCAAAAGAGAGGTAGGTAACACAGGATAAGGCTTTACCAACCAACTGGTAGGATAACACAGGATTTTGGTTAGTTTCTCAAAAACCCAGCATAGGATAAACCCGGATAGGCTTAGTACCCCCAAAGCCAGCTGTAGGATAAAACAGGATAGGCTTAAAACTCAACGCCCCCAGGAGGATAATAAGGATAGGCTTAGAAAAACCCCAAAGCCAAAACGGGGGGGAAAAAACAGGAAGGCTTAGATAAACGCCCCGCAGGTAGGGTAACACAGGTTTGGCTTAGATACTCTTTTCCCCCAGGGAGGATAACAAGGATAGGCTTAAACCCAAAACCCCCCAGGTGGATAACACAGGATAGGCTTAAATTTTTCAACGCCAGGCGGTAGGATACACAGGATGGCTTAGTACCGACCCGCAGGAGGATAACCCAGGGTAGGCTTAGAACTCAAAGCAGCAGGTAGGAAACAAAGAAAAGGCTTAGATACCCAATCCAGCAAAGGGGGATAAAAAAAGGATAGGCTTAGTACCCAAAAGCCAGAGGTAGGATAAAAAAATAAAGGGTTTTTCCCAAAAAACCCCATGTCTTGACCTGACCCCCCCAACACCCCAAATTCCCCCTCCTTCCCCCAAACCCATGTCCCACCTCTCCTCGCAACCCACATGTCTTCCCCCCCTCCCCTCACCACCAAACATCTGACCCCCTGCACCCCCAAACAGCACCCCCCGCATCCCACATATTCACCCCCCACATCCCACATCATGCCACCCCCATTCCCAATCAGTCACCCCCCCGCATCCCACAGCTGTCACCCCCCCAGCACCCACAGCATCCCTCCACACCTCCCCTTCCACAGCCCCCCCTTCCACAATCCTCCTCACAAACCCCCCCTTCCCACGCATCCCTCCCCACGCCCCCCCCCTCACAGCATCCTCCCCCACAGATTCCCCCCCCACGCCCCCCCTTCCCACGCCTTCCTTCAAAACGCATCCCCCCCCCACAGCCCCCCCCTTCCCCCAGCCTCCCCCCCCCAGCCTCCCTCCCCCCAGCCTCCCTCCCCACCCCCTCCCAAAACCCGCATCCCTCCCCCTGCCACCCCTTCCCACAGCATCCCTCCCACAGCATCCCTCCTCACAGCATCCCTCCCCACAGCCCCCCTCCTCACAGCCCCCTCCACGATCCCCAACCAAGCCCCCTTCCCAAGCCTTCCCCTTCCCACAGCATCCCCTCACAGCCTCCCCTTTCCCAAAAGCCCCCTCCCACAGCCTCCCCCCCTCACAGCCTCCCCTTCCCAAGATCCCCCCTCACAGCCTCCCTCCCCCCACCCCCCCCCTCCAAAAGCCTCCCTTCCCCCAGCATCCTCCTCAAAGCCTCCCCTTACAAGATCCCTCCCACAGCCTCCCCTTCCCACAGCCTCCCTCCCACAACATCCCTCCCCCAAAACCTCCCCTTCTACAGCATCCCTCCCCCCAGCCTTCCTTGACAGCATCCCTCCCCCAGCCCCTTCCCACGCCTCCCCCCTCACAGCCCCCCCTTCCCCCAGATCCCTCCCCACAGCCCCCCCTCCCCACAGCCCCTTCCCCCACAGCCCCCCCCCCCCACAGCCCCCCTTCCCAAAAGCTCCCCCCACAGCCCCCCCCCCACAGCCCCCCCTTCCCCACCTCCCTTCCACGCATCCCTCCTCACAGCCTCCCCCCCCACAGCCTCCCCCCTCACAGCCTCCCCTTCCCACGATCCCCTCACAGCCCCCGCTTCCCCCAGCATCCCCCCCACAGCCCTTTTCCCTTTCCCCCAGCCCCCCTCCCCCCAAAGCCCTTCCCTTCCCACGCATCCTCCTCACAGCCTCCCTCCCAAGCCTCCCTCCCCCAGCCTCCTTCCCGCAGCTCCCCCCCTCACAGCCCCCCCTTCCACAGCATCCCTCCCCCAGCCTCCCCTTCCCCCAGCTTTCCCTCCTCACAGCCTCCCTCTAACCCCCCCCAAAAGCCCCCCCCTTCCCACAGCCCCCCCTTTCCCAAGCCTCCTCCAAGCCCCCCCCCCAACCCCCCCAGGGGTCCCCCTTTACGATCCCCCCCACAGCCCCCCTTCCCCCCCCAGATCCCCCCCTTTACAGCCCCCTCCCCAGCCCCCCTCCCCACAACCCCCCTCCCCCCAGCCCCCCCCCACAGCCTCCCCCTTCCCCCAGCACCCCCCCGGCCTCCCCCTTCCCACAGATCCCCCCTCACAGCTCCCCCCCCACCTCACTCCCCAAGCCTCCCCTTCCCCCGTATCCCCCCCCACAGCCTCCCTTCCCCCAGCATCCCCACCCAGCCTTCCCTTCCCCCTCCTCCCCCCTTCCCCAAAGTTCCCTTCCCATGCATCCCTCCTACAGCCCCCCTTCCCCCAGCCCTCCTCTGCATCCTCCCCCCCGCCCCCCATCCCCCGCATCCCTCTCACAGCATCACTCCCCCCAAGGGCCCCCCCTTCCCCCGCCTCCCCCCCAAAAGCCTCCCCCCCCAGCCTCCCCTTTCCCCCAGCCTCCCTTCCCCCGCCTCCCCCCCTACAGCCCCCCTCCCCACAGCCTCCCCTTCCCCCAGCATCCCCCTTCACAGCCTCCCCTTCCCCACAGCCTCCCCCCTCCAGTCCCCTTCCACCATCCCTCCTCAAGCCTCCCCCCCCAAAAAACCTTCCCTTCACACCCCCCCTTCCACAGCCTCCCTCCCCCAAAAAGATCCCTCCCCCCAGCCCCCCCCCCCAGCAGCCTCCCCACGCCCCCTTCCCACGAGCCTCCCCCCAGCCTCCCCCCTTCCCAACAGCCCCCTCCCACAGCCTCCCTCCTCAAGCCCCCCCCCCCTCCCCTCCAAAACCTCCCCCCCCACACCTCCCCTTCCCCCCCCCCCCTCCCCAAAGCCTCCCCCCCACAGCTCCTCCTCACGCCTTCCCCTTCCCACAGCTCCCCTTCCCCAAACCCCCCCCCCACAGTCCTCCCCCCCAGCCTCCCCCTTTCCCCCCCTCCCCCTACAACCTCCCCCCCCACAGCTATTTGCTCTGCTAACACACTGATACAGGGAACACTGTCAATCAGTGTATATGGGCAGGGTAAGCAGGACGTAACTGTCTCTTAAGGAGGTCCATCAGTATTCTCTCTGCTTTTTACTCATAATTCCTGATTCAAGTCATATAAACCTATTTATAAAAAAGTATTCTTCCCCTATAAAAATTGTCTCAGATAAGGCAGCATATGCCACCTGCAAGGTTCTCTTTAGATACATAAAGTTAGAGATATTTTGGCTTTTGATTGAAATTTTAGGATGGACATAAAATTTCTTGATTTTAAAAAAAAATTAACTAAATATACACTCTTACCCTTTTGAATGCATTTTTCCCCCGTCTAAAGTGTCAGAAGTTTTTCCAACTTTTGATCCCTGACAAAGGGCTTAAAAGGCAAAAAATTCACAATAGGTGTAAGATCTGCCCAAAAAATTAAGGGGTTCACATTGAATTCAAACAGTTCTCCTCATCATGCTGTTCACATTTTGACATCATGCACCTTACAATTATTCAACAGTACCTTACCATTGCGAGGTTTCAAGCAGGATGCTCTCAGACGGAAGTAGCCACTGAGCTTAGCGTATCCTAGAGTGTCATAATTAGGTTGCAACAGAGATACAGAGAGACAGGAAGAGTCACAGAAAGGCAATAAAGTGGATATCCTTTGGCTACATCACATACTGATGTCCGCTTCATTGTAAACAATGCCCTGCAGAACCAAACCAGAACTGACCCTGGCTGATGCAGAGCGTTCTCCTTGACGTCTCCAGCATTGTTGGCTATCATCATTTCTGTTCAGAGTGTTTTGATTTTTATCACTAAACGGCACTGAGGACCACTGGTCCCTTTCTCTAGCGTAGATGCTTCTTGGCCCATGCAAGACGATGATGCCTGTGCCTACTGGTGTGGTCAGATCGTCTAGCACGTAGACCAAGCTGATGTAAATGGTTACTAATGGTCTGAAGTGACACTTTTAGTGGTATGACTCGTTTAACCTAAACCCCGTTGGGAATCAATAGGGTATTGTCAAAAGGAAGATGAGAGACACAAGACCAAATAATGCAGACGAGCTGAAGGGCGCCATCAAGACAACCTAGGCTTCCGTAACACCTCAGCTGTGCCACCGGCTGATCACCTCAATGCCACGCTGCATTGATGTAGTAATTCATGCAAATGGAGTCCTGACAAAGTATTGATTGCATAACGTTTACAAACCTTTCAGTAGGCCAACATTTCCGGATTACAATTCAGTTTTTCGATTTATCTAATACACTATTCTCATTTTCTGGTATACTAAATGTTGGGTTTTCATTAGCTGTAAGCCATAATCATCCACATTATAAGAAATAAATGCTTGAAATATATTCCTCTGTCTGTACTAAATCTATAAACGATATGGGTATCTCTATTTGACTTGAATTACAGGCATAAATTAACTTTTCAAAAGATATACTAATTGTTTGTGATGCACTAGTATCGGAGAGCAGGATTTAATGGAGGGGAACATTTGAACTCTGTAATATATAGGTTTATGGGATTTGGAGCAGGATTTCTTAGTAAAAAGCAGAAAACAAAGTGAAACAGAAAGTGAAAGTGTTTTTCTTTACCCACCTCATACAGTCATTGACAGTTTACTCTATACATACACTGATTCAGTGAAAGCTGTCAATCATTCCTTGTAGGTTGGCTAAGCAGGATTTGCACTTAAAGGGGTTTTCTTGCTACAAAGATCATATCTCTAATGATGGGGACAGTAAAAATAAGCACTATTGCAATTGGTTTGCATTACCTAAATAACTTAGTATAGTAGACATAGGCTAATCTGTGTGTTCTACACCTAAAACTACAGCCTGGGCTCGGACCACGCCCCCTTTTCTGTGATTGACTGACTGATATTTCATTCAGCCTGTTGGGAAATGCCCTCTGGATGGGACATGCCCCCTGTGCTATTATTGGCTGCCTGCACTCTGTGCTTACTCCTCACTGAGCTGCGGAAAATGAAAGTGAAACAAGCTGAATGTGATGGCTGTGTCTGTACAATAAAGGCTGTCTCAGCTCCTCTCTATGCTCATCTCCCAGTGATGGCTCCATGTGAAGGATCTGGGCAATTATTGAGTCTCTAGCTGCTGGATTCACTCTCTCCCCTCATATAACACTACATTGTACAGTCTGTTCCCCTCTACCTCCTGCCTGGTAACAGAGTGGGAGGGGGGGGGACAGCGTGCCTTTCTCACATTTGTTTAATCCGTTCAGGCTGCATGTATAACTGTTTATACCAATACAGATGTTCCATTTACAAGGAACTTGTGGAGGGAGGTGATAGATCTGCAGACATGAGAACCATTGCAGGATGTCTGCAAGTGCTGTGACATCCTCTCCCTTCCACTGCTCACACAGAATGATGATGTCACCAGTCTTCAGTGAGGGAAGACACGCCTACTGGGAGGAGAGATATGCCCCTGGATTTGAAGCAGTAACATACAGAAACAGCTCAAGTCTGCAAAAGCTTGTGATGATAAAACCCCTTGAAGGAGTCCTATCAGTTTTGTCTCTGCTTTTTACTTAGAAATTGTGCTTCAAATCGTATAAACTTATATATCACAGAGCTCAGCGTCTCTTCTCTCTCATATAACCCTATATATCACAGAGCTCAACTTCTCTCCTCTATCATATAACCCTATATATCACAGAGCTCAGTTCTCTTCTCTATCATATAACCCTATATATCACAGAGCTTTAGCTCCCCTATCATATAACCCTATATATCACAGAGCTCGTTTCTCTAACTGTCATATAACCCTAAAATACACAGAACTCAGCTTCTCTCATCTATCAATATAACCTATATATCACAGAGCTCAGCTTCTCTCCTCTATCATATAACCCTATATATCACAGAGCTCAGCTTCTCTTTGTCATATAACCCTATATATCACAGAGCTCAGCTTCTCTCCTCTATCATATAACCCTATATATCACAGAGCTCAGCTCCTCTCCTCTATCATATAACCCTATTTATCACAGAGCTCAGCTCATCTCCCTCTATCATATAATCCTATATATCACAGATCTCAGCTTCTCTCCTCTATCATATAACCCTATATATCACAGAGCCACTCCTCTCCTCTATCATATAACCCCATATATCAGAGCTCAGCTACTCTCAAACATATAACCCTATATATCACAGAGCTCAGCTCCTCTCCACTATCATATAACCCTATATATCACAGAGCTTAGCTTCTCTCCTCTATCATATAACCCTATATATCACAGAGCTCAGCTTCTCTCCTCTACCATATAACCTTATACAGTCATATGAAAAAGTTTGGACACCCCTATTAATCTTAATCATTTTTAGTTCTAAATATTTGGGTGTTTGCAACAGCCATTTCAATTTGATTATCTAATAAATATTGCCATTTTGTTTAGTACAAAAAACCCTCATTTAAACCCGGGAAATTTACTGTGTCCATCAGTTATTAATATATCAAATTGAAATGGCTTTCCCAAAACACCCAAATATTTAAACTAAAAATGATTAAGATTAATGGGGTCCCCAAAACTTTTTCAAAAGATGAAAATAACACAGAGCTCAGCTCGCCCTTATCATATAAACCTTTACTTATATCACAGAGCCAGCTTCTCTCCTAATATATAAGCCTATATACACAGATATCACTTCTCCCTCTACATATAAAATTATCAAAGAGCTCAGCTTCGCTCCTCTATCATATAAACCTATAGAAAGCAAGGGAGGTTCTGTAAAAACAAAAAGGGAACAAACGCCGGTGCACACTCCTAGTGTGGCATAATTATAAAGCTTTAAAATTAAAAGTCAGTTGGTAAGCTAACCTGGTAGTGTTATACTATTGGCAGTACAACACGTCTTTAGGGTGTAGATTGAAGAAGATCCCTCAGAAGCTGTATCGCCTAGAATCCAAATCACAGTCAGGATGCGAACCCCTAACCCCCCGGAAAAAATACATATATGTAAAAGGGGAGCAGAAATATTCTTTATAAAAGAATATGCGATTCTAAATGGCGCTATTGCTTCAATTTTGAGGAAAAGAGTGCAAAATTGTAATTAAAATTTCTTTAAAATCTGAACATGTAAACACAGCCAAAAGCGACAGAGAGCAATGTTCGTTTAAAATTTTAAACCCATTTATAGCATTTACAGTATAACACTATAGTTTGGCAGCCAGTTTGCAATGCTTGTACGGTAGCTTCTTTCCCACTGTCTATTTTTTTTTAAACAAGCATGGCCCTTTCACATGAACGTCTCTCATGCTTTTTCACATCCAAAAACGACTCATCAAACTTAAAAATTTTGCGGGTTTTCTTGAAAATGTCATTTATTAAGACCACCTTTTGCCTATACATTGCGTTGTGCATTATTGTTTTGTAGCAGTGGCTTAAAGAGAACCTGTCCCATAGTTTATGCCCCTCTTGCTGAGGGCAGCACAAGCCAGTGTCAGACCTGCTGTTTCCAGCGCTGTGTCCCTTATTCTGTAAGATGCTGTAGGTTTAGAGTTTTTAATCTAAAATCTGCAAATCTTTCAAAGAGTCATTAGAGAGTCTTTTTTTTTTCAAACCCCACCACCTGGGGCTAGCCCCGCCTACCTCAACTGAAAAAACCTATTATTTGAAAGGTAAAACATGGAATAACTTAGGGGGCGGAGCTAGCATTTGGGTGGGGGGAGTAACCCCTGACATGAAAAAATTTTTTAAAGGGGGTAAATGCCTAAAATTTCTGCACTTACAGAAAAGGGACACGCGCTGGGAACAGCATGTCTGACACTAGCTTGTCGGGGCCCCTCAGCAAGGAGGCATAATCTATTGACGGGTTTTCCTTTAACTAGAATTAAAGGGGCCCCATGCAAAATAGATGGGTCTCTACCACATTATAACAGGAAATGAAAACAGCAGCATAAGTAGCAATAATGTAAGATATAGATAATTCGTCATATCAAATATTTTTAGAATATTACACAGAGGTTTATTATTGTTGCATCTGTCTCTGGAACCCATTACAGTTGCTACAGCTATAGTTATACCTAGGGCTGTATGCAGAGAAATCTGACTTCATCTCTAATTTATCTGATACGTTATTTGATTGACTAGCTTCAACTCAATTAGGTATCACCATATAACCACCATAGACAGGGGCTTTGGGAAACGACTCCTAACCCGAAAATTCAACTTCTGCACTTTAAATTCCAAAATGACTGCAATGGGGCCTGGTTGGGGAACAGGCAACAGCAAAACTTGCCCATATGAAAAGAACCACTGTTAAGATCAATGCAAATATTCTCTAGTCCCCTAAATATGTGGGACATGTGCACCTCTTATGCAAATCCTAGACTGAATGAAAGAATACACAACAATACTTCTATTTCAGAGGTAAAGTGCTTGATGTTAATCAAATGAGTGGCTGGGGGAAACCAAGTCATGGTTATCTCCAAATTAGGGACACTATGAAGGATTGGGGTGTCGAAATGAATTGTGAGTCGGGTTCAATGATAAAACACCTATGTATAAAATGTTTTTTTTTAGTGTGTTATAAATGGAGTCTAAAGTTCGAAGCGCCTCCCTAGTGTTAGGCGTTTACGAAACTTAGGTGCTTAGTAAGCGCCTAACATGTAAGAGGCTATAGAACGTAAAAAATAAAAGAAAAGTCACTAAAATCGTCAGTAATAAAATGTGGTCTGATTTTGCTTGGGGACCACAGCCCCCAGCAAGAACTGTGGTTTGCTTGCTCTTGTGTAGTAGAAAAAGGATGAGGCAGCAAAAATACTTTTAAAAATTTTAATGTAGAAAAAATTAAAAATTGTAAATCTGAACATCCGTGGGTTTTTTAAATGTAAAACAGTTTTAGATTCTATAAATTTAAAAATACATTTTATGGAAAATATTTTTTATTTTTGGGATATTATATATTTTTAAATTAATTTTATATAAATTTTTAAATTACATTTTTAAATAATTTAATATTATATAGTTTGATAATTATGATAAATTACTTTTTATTATTGTACTGGTGTAAGCGAAATAAGGGACATTTTTCCCCCCTAATAGCAAATCTAGCTCAGCACCACATTGAAATAGGTCTGCCTGTCCGAGCAGTAATGCGTCTAGTTTTGCCGAACCACATTCATATATGTGTCTAATATTACGAGTGTGGTGTGATACGCCTCCATAACGCCCCCAGAACGCCCCCTTATTGTAGGTGCTTTTAAAAGGCGAGTTTTAAAAACAATGTGCCTAACAAAAACATTAGCACATTAACATCGAGACCCCACTTAGGCGCATTTTACGCCAGAAAAGGGTGAAAAACCCAATCATACATGTCTCCTTAATTCTTAGGCTGGGTTCACACGGCAGTATTTTGGGCAGTATTTTACATCCATATTTTTTAGCCAACACCAGCAGTGGAACCTACACACAGCTCTATGCAGGGCTGTCTTTACTGAACTTAGCAGCGCAGTGGTCCTTCCTTTAAAACATTATTTATCAGGCCGCTTCTAGCCTGCCCAAGCACACCCAAAATTTCACATCCCCCTATTTGGGACACCCCTGCACTTGTACCACAAAATAAAAAGGTAGAAAGGGTGGCATTGGCTCTTTGCATCATCATCATTATTGACTCTTTCATTCCCCTTTAAAAAAGCATTTTAAAAACACAAAATCCTTGGGAGATGAAACTAAGCTCTGTAAAAAAATTTAATCAATAGAGGATGTGTTTTATTAAAAAAGGGATTGAAAAAGTTGGGGGCCTCGGGAGAGAAGTGGCAGATGAGGTTTAAAAACAGATAAAAACAAGGTTTGCACTGGGAGGAAAAATCCATTCCCTGATTAAAGTTTAAAAAGAAAAAGGCTGGGAAAAAGGGGGAGAAGGATTTGGAAACCCCGGTGGGCAGTAAACGTAATTTTAGAGCCAGGCAGGCAGCAGAAAATAGATTATGGGGGGTTTAAAAAAGGGGGATAAAAAATACAGGGAGAATACATTCTCCCTTATAAAATCATGGGTTTAAACCCCGCAATAATATTTTACAGTTTTGGGCACCATTCACAGAAAACATTGTGGGCTTGAAAAAGGACAAAAGGGGGCAACAAAATAATAAAAGGACTGGGTGGATGCAATACCAAAAGTTAGCAAGATTAGGGTTATTAGTTAGAGAGAAAGGCTTCGGGGACTAATAAATATTTTTAATTATTTAAAAGAAAAATAGAGATCTCCCAAATCTTTTTTTACCCAATTGTACAGAACAAAGGGTATCCCTTATGCAAGGGGAAAAGAATTTTTTCTAAATAAACGGATTTTTTACTGTAAAGCAGTGAGACTGTAGAACTCTCTGCCAGGGGAATTGTCAGGGGAAATTTCAATAACAGAGTTCAAAAGAGTCTGGATGCATTCTATATGAAATAAATAAAAATCATAGTGAAAAGGATCTGGAAAAGGGTCGTTGACGGGATTTTTTCTATTACCAATTGGAGTCGGAAGGTTTTTTTTTCCCTAGCATGAGACAATTATTTCTCTCAGGGGTTTTTTTGCTTCCTTGGATCAAAAATATGGGACTTGGTAACTGGAGGGAGTCTGTCTATTTACAGCTTTACAAACTATTTAACTACCCAAGGACTGAGGGCACGTGCCCTGGATTCATGAGACATGGGGTCCCTATGCTTGTGGGGCCTTTGGACAACTGGAAAACTGCCTAGTGAGTCTAATGGATAAGGTGGCCCTGGCTCTATGGTTGGTGCATATGCTGAAAAAGTCTTTTGAAATTTCTGATGTGTCCATAGGCTATCATTAGCCAAATCTATGTGAAAAGTGTTCTTCTGGCATATGTTTAGCTGGTAAAGGTTGATTTTTAGCGTCAAATAGTCAGCATTTTCAGTACAATTGTATGAACAAAAACCTTAAATTTCCTCTTTTTCCCCCAAAACGGCAAGCAATGGGGTCACAGAAAAAGTGAATTAAAAGCAAACAACTATAATTATAATAAAGAGAAGCATTAGACACTTACAGATTTGTATCCTTTGTCTGTAAATTAAAATTTCCAAATGCAAACAGCAATATGTATATAGATAAATGATGAGAAATTGTAACACAAAGGATGAAAAGCTGTTACATTATAAAGACATGTAACTATTTAAAGGGGTTGCCCCGGTTCATTGTCTTTCAAATGGGATATCACTGTTGAAGCCACTGCTTGGTTGCAGTGATCACATGCCTCTGCCTTCTTTACCGTTTGGGACTGCTCACTTACAAACTGTCATGTGAACAGCCAATTAGTGGCTGCAGCCATGACGTCCCATTAGGAAGACAACAAAGATAAGCAGAGGACTGGTGAGACCTACTACTGGAATGCAGGAGCGGAGGAAGATGAGTGCAGGTTTTTTTTTTATTTTATTGGCCTCACTAACATATTGTTTAAAGGGGTTTTCCAAGAGTTTTAAAAACCTCCCTGCCCCTTCCCACTGTTCTAAAATAGAAAATTAACCTATGCATACCTATCCCAACACCACCATTCACACAATACTAGAGCTTCAGTGCTCCCACAATGATGATGTGACTTTCATGGATCACATGATGTTACAGCCAATCACTGACCTCTGTGGTCACATGTTGTACATGCAGGTACGTGACTGCTGAGGCCAGAGGTTGGTTGCAAAATTAATGTAATCCATTAACAGAATGTCATTACCGAGGGACCTAGAGAGGAAGGGGGAGTTCATTGGAGGTTTTAAATCACTGGAACAGAGAGCGAGAGGGAAGCATTGGTTCATTTTCTAATTTAGCGTTTAATTTTCCTAGGACCTGGACAACCCCTTTAAATATTACAACAAAATAGAGCTGTGGAAAAACCCTTATTGATACAATATGGAAATAAACATGGAAATAAAAACATATCCAAAAGTGTCATCTATAATGTGTTAGGTCTTGTTCACACGATGTTTTTCAGATCCGTTTTTTGATCCGTTTCTCAGACCCATAACGGATCCAAAAAACGTATCTAACATGTGCGGGTAAATTTACATTGGTTCAATGTAAAACCACACATCTCCGTTCGGGACGAAGTTATTACTGCTGGCCTTTTACTTGCTTCTTTTAAATTTTTTTTTTTCGGATCTGTTTAAGAATTGACATGTCATTTCTACTTGCGTTTTATGCAAGTGAAATCCCCATAGGAAACAATGGAGTGCGCTTTTGGAGCATGAAAAATGGATCCAAAAACGCAACATATAATTGGGTACGTTTTGGATACCAAAAGCGCATCCGAAAAATGCATTGGCTTTAAATTTGTCGTGTAATATACTAAATCGGCCGCTAAAGGTCTCTTTTGGATGTAGAAGCTCCTGAACTTTAGTAACCTATTTGGAAAGGTGTAATGTAAGAAACATCCAATAGATGCCTTCCATTATTTTCGTGTGTTTAAAACCTATAACTTTACTTTTTATTGTTTTGAATTAAAACAAAAGCAGTTTTTTAGTATAGGAAAAGGGTGTTTATAGAAATTATAGAAGTTTTTAAAAATTCTATACTAAAAAACTGCTTTTGTTTAATTCAAAACATATTAAAAAGTGAGTTATAGGTTTAATCCCTTACCGCCGGAGCCAGTTTTGGCCTCTCTGACAGAGCCCCATTTTTTAAATCTGCCATGTATCACTTTATGTGAGAATAACTTTTCAACACTTTAACCTATCCATGTGATTCAAGATTGTTTTCTCGTGACACATTGTGCTATAAGATATAAGAAATTTTGGTCCAAAAAGTCTTTTTTATTTGTGAAAAAATAAAAAATTTTCGTGAAAAATTAGAAAAATTTACCATTTTCAAACTTCAAAAATTTCTGATTGTAAGATAAATAGTTATTCCACTCAAAATAGCTTATAACTAGCATCTACCATATGTCTACTGTAGGTTTGGCAAATTTTTTTTTAAATTTTTTTTTTATTTATGATACTAGGAGGCTTAGAAATGTAGTAGTAATTTTCAAATTTTTAAGAAAATTTGCAATATACATTTTTTTAGGGAAACCATCCAGTTCTAACTGATTTTGAATGCCTGTATGTTAGATACCCCCGTAAATGACCTCATCTAAGGAAACTACACCCCATAAAAGTATTCAAAACAGCATTTAGGGAATTTTATTAGCCCATTAGTGTTTCACAGGAATTAAATCAAGTGGAGGTGAAAATTTAAAATTTCACTTTTTTTGCAGATTTTCAATTTTCAGCCATTATTCACAAGAACTCGGTAGATTGTGATCAGGGAAAAAGCAACTTAATATTGATTCCCTCAATTCTGCTATTTTCAGAGATATCCCATATGTGGCCCTAGTGCGCTATTTTGCTCAACCACAAGCCCAGAAATAGGAGGTGCACTACCGGGCTCTGGGTCTTATTTTCATTACAATTTTTTTTAGGCGCCATTTTAGGTTTGGCACCCTACGGGCTAAAACTTAAACACCCCTAAAAAACCCCTATTGGGGACACACCCCCTTAAGGGAAAATACCAGGGGTGTGTGATTATTAACCCCCCCACAGGTATTTCACAAAATTTTGTAGCGTTGGCTGGGA